>LBNU01031443.1:84839-100585 GCA_014162995.1 Artemisia annua | reverse complement strand
CTTCTTATAAGAAAATAGAAGCATCCATATGGGATAAATCTCCAATCCTCAATGATGAACTAAACACTCATCTAAACCATCTTCATGCCTTCAAACGCATGGTTGACTCTCAAATCAAACATGTTATGGAATTCCATACGGCATTACACTCATCTAGTAAAGGAAGAAAAAACACCTCCCAACCTTCCACATTTGCTCTTTCAAGCTCAAATGATACACCACCAACAAATCAAACCCCTCTTCCACAAAACTTTCCCCGCCATGGTTGTGGACATTGTGAAAGAACCGCTCACATTAGTGAGGGATCTCGAAACGACATTCGTGAGCTAACCAATGAAATGCGGTTTATCCTAAACCACATCTTGGAACGTCTAGAGTCCTTGTCCCATCAACCTCAAGCCTAGAGTCTCCACCAAAAGCTCAAACCAACAAACCAAATGCATTTCACATTCACCACAATCAAAATAAGACCGGCATATCCTACACCACTCAATTTCATTTTCAAACAACCTTACCCTTGTTTTGGAAAAATGTTTCTCACTAAGGAAAATGATGGTTTCATTTTTATAGATGTAGGATTTTACATTCCTAGTTTCTTTTTATTGTTTTTTAGAAGTAGGATGTTATTTACATCATTTCTTGTCTTTGACTTTCAAAAAGTCAAATTTTACATGAAATAAATTTTATTCTACTATGAGATATGCTGTAACACCCCCAAAATTCGTACAGCGGAAGACTTACAAGCTTTCGGGGTGCTACGGGGAATTGGTATCATCACAAGTATAGATAACAGATATCATAGATGCAAATGTAAACAAGATCAACGTAAGGTTAAAGTTTACATTCATCCAAAATCTTTTTAAAAGGAAAAGCCCATAGTTGATAAAAGTAAATAGGTCCAAAATAGAAATATCAGAGTTTCCATCGATGTCTCAAACCAAGCCAAAATCCAAGCAGCATTACCGTTGTCCAAGTAGTGAAAGCAAGACTCCTAATTACCTGAGAAATACATGCTTAAAAAGGTCAGCTTTCGCTGGTGAGTTCATAGGTTTAAAGTAAAATCATACAGGACCTGAAGGATTTCAGCGCTATGTGTAACTAGAGCAGGCATAGACATCATAATTCAATCATCACGCAACGCATATAAAGTTTATCACCTTAATAAGGATGAATGGTCATAGTGAGTGGGCCCCTCAACGGTCACTAGTCAGGCTACAGCAAGGAACCACCCAATGCTGCCCCGAAACTAGGCCGCAGCAGAGTCTATTCCAACTAGGGTCAAAACGCCCAAGTTCTAGGTCAACGTCTACTTTCGTCTATCCTAAAAATAGTCTACACAATAGCAAAACAAAATAGTAGCAGGTCCAAGAAAAACGGCAGCATGTATTCTCCCCCAAATTTAGGAAAAACCATTAAAATGCGAGTAAAAGTGGGGCTATGAAACTCACCTCGAATGTAGCAAGCAGAAATCAAGATAGATACGTAAATAGCAAAAGAAAGCAAGGCTAAGACTTCACAGCAACTATGACTCGGCACGACCTATATATATATAGTACTCAACTTAATATAACTCTCGAAATTTAATTACTTCCCTTAATTCCCGAATGGTTTCCGTTTATTTTCCGAAAGAAAAATATTCTTTGAAAGTGTTAGTCATCGCTTGGTATCGTTCGATATCGTTTGGTATGGGTACTAGAGACAAAGTCTCGACTCAAATGAACTCACGCCAAATAGTTCCTCCAATCATATCATATACACATATCCAAAAATATAATCTCTCAACGGCATATAACACGAAAGTCAATTAATTCACATAGCACGTAGTAGCATTTAAAACATATAAGAAGTCATCAAATAGCACGCAAANGAATCTCTCAACGGCATATAACACGAAAGTCAATTAATCCACATAGCACGTAGTAGCATTTAAAACATATAAGAAGTCATCAAATAGCACGCAAAAGGTCAAAGTCAAATGATATGACCTTATGGATCGATAAGTCATCGTACGAATGGTCGACGGCTTATCAAATTCGTTAACTTGATAAGTCCAACCATCTGTCGACTTACTTATTAGCCCTTAAGTATATCATTAGTCGTAGGATGCATTTTTCGTCAACATGGCCACTTAATATCCTTATTGGGCTCCTATTGGGCTCGTCAGTCCAATAGGTCCAACAACGATATTAATGACCCGTTATCGATAAATAAATCCGTGACTTTATTCGCAATAGGGTTAATTACTCATTACCAAAGAAATAATAAGCCTTGGACTTGCTTAGCGTGTGCTCGAATATTTAATAATTCACTTCGAACATTACGTTTGTTTTGAATCCATAAAGATTCCTTTTTAAAGACTTTACCGTTATTAACTCGTGATATGAATTCGTTATATATTTATTTAATAAAGTNCTTTTTTTTTAAGGACTTTCCGTTATTAACTCGTAATATGAATTCGTTATATATTTATTTAATAAAGTTTCGATAAATATTAATCTAACTTAATAGTTAATAGTTATCGTCACGTTATTATTTTATTTATTACGTTACCCATTTATTATATAAGTGAATATATATACATATGTTTTCACATATATATATATTTAGACTTATATTATATATACGTTTAGCGTAATAAATCATATTAACGAATTATTATTTATTCGAGTCCACGTGTCCGAGTCATGACTTCCCGGTCCACATAACTAGTCCAAATCCAAAACTCCATGTAACGGCATTGATGAAGCCAACCAAGACTAGAGAGTCATGGCGACCTCAACTTGCACCAAAATAACGTCATAATATAATCAATCCAATAAATATATCCCGATATCCAATCACACTTCACAAACTACAACAATGCGAGGCCGTCTACGGCTCTCGTACTAACCTATCTCCGTCATTCTATAAGTTTCACAACCTTATAACTCCATAATTCAAAACCAAGCTTCCATGTCAATAACACATCACAACAAACGTTAGTCGCAATATATATATTCACATAACAATTTATTCACAAATAAATCATATAGCCACATTTCATATTAACACACAATTTCCATTCATATCCCAAGTTCACACGTTTAGCCAATGTTTAACCATTTTAACCATAACAATATATATATATATATATATANTACCAAATTTTCTATTAGTCGATTTATAACCAACTTATATTTATATACATATCGACAATCACACTAGTTTTCATCCATTATAACACAAGTCGCAATTATTTTCACCCAAGTACCAATATCACATAAAAATCCATATCACGTAACCAAATAAGCACTTAAACTAACAAATACCACATATCGCCGAGACCAAGGGTCTCGGCTTGATTCTTTCGAACCAAACCACCCTAGCCGTGGCCCTTGGGGTCACGGTTTGGGCTCACCTCGGCTAGGCCGAGTATACGAGCAAACCAAACACCCCTTGGGGTTTCGGTCGCCATCAAAACAATCAACAAACATCAAATCTTTACCAAAACCATAAATATTAACATCACAATACTAAAAATATCCACCAAATCGATACCCAAGAACACATATGACCACGAAACTCGAAACCCATCACAATTCGTGGGTTTCACTCATGAATTCGACAACCAAACCCACGATTTCGTCGAACCTTTGATACCAAACGAGACCCATGTACTAGAAATCAATAAACCCATAAGTTTTTACACCCAAATCATTAAAACTTTCGGGTTTGACCCGTAAAAGTCAACCCCACTTATTTACAATTTCGTTTTCTTTACCTTTTCTTGTAGATCTCTTGATTAGAAACAAAAATGGAGTGATGGTGATGAAAAGAAGCGGCGGTAGGGCTTTCTTTTTGGTCTTGGGGTTTGTTTTTGAGCAAACCAATGATGGTGGGTGATTAAGGAGGTGTGGTTTGGTGGTTTTGGGAGTGGTGGCGGCGGCGTAGTGATGGTGGTGGTGTGGTGAGGGCGGCGGCCGGCTAGACAAGGAGAGGGAGAGAAGAGATGAAGTTGGGTGGGTGAAAATGAAATAGATTTAGNGCTTTGGTTCTTTTGAGCTTGGCCTTGCCACGCTACGAACCAAACGCCCCTATGGGGTCTCGGCTAGCAACCCAAGCAAGAAAACAACAACAACACGCAATTATACCAATTCGAATCCAATCAAACCCAACCAATCTCAATCAAAATCTTAACCCAAGTATCAAAACATCAAAACTATCACTAATAATAATTCAAATCTCAAATTCGTGGGGTTTGACCCACGGTTTGACCCAAAACCGAGCACCAATTCGAACCAAACTTCACCTATTCGATACCAAACGTGACCCTCTAGTTCAAATCCATGAAACCCATTATTATTTATACCCAAAACCAAGAAAACCTTCGGGTTTGACCCGAAAAAGTCAACCCAACGAGTTGTAACTCGTTTTCCTTACCTTTCTCTTGTAGATCTTTCAAATAGAAATCAAATAAAATGGTGGTGGTGAAAAAGAAGCGGCGGTGACGAAGAAAACAAGATGGTGGGTTAGTTTTTGGGGCGCGTGTGGTATGGAGGGTGAAAGGGGATTGGATTTGGAGTGTTTTGATGATGGTGGTGTGGGTGTAACGGCGGCGTTGGTGGCGGCGTAGGGTGGCCGGCGGCTGAGAACAAGAGAGAAGGAGGTGGGTGTGTTTTTGGAGAAGAAAATGAAATAACTTTAGGGTTAGGGTTATTAGTTTAGGAAGTTTGGGTATTTGGCACAAATGGTCCCTCTAGTTATATATTTCGTAAACTAGTGTGAATTGAGTACCCAAAACTTTTATTTTTCTTAAATCCCTCCTTACTCATTTATTTTCGAAGTTTATAAAATCGTCGGTCACCACGCGTAATCATTTAAAATGAATAAAATAAATATCCACCGTTCGCTTATAGAATAATTAGTTAACTTCCTTATTTAAGTAAAACGTCTCATTCAAAAATCGTGACTACTTAAATTTGTTTTGTCACTCACGACTCAGAAAACCACTTTAATACTCAAAACGACCGTAACCGTTATTCCTCAAATACGCATCACGTTAGAGTTCCTAGCGCCAAGTCATATAGTGCCTATACGAAGTACTTAAATAGCCTACTTAATACGTAAGGAAATATACGTTTTCTCATAAATTCCAAACTTTTTCGCGAAATTCTCAAAACTCAATAAAATTATCGATAACTCAATTTTTCACGTTTATAAAAATATAATGCGGTGAATTTAGAAAAGGTCCCAAAATTACCGGTTGTCACACACTTAGATCGACACACGATCTAAGCCTTCACACGAACGAGCACTCCCGTTCACTTGAACCTTCACCCAATTCAAGTCTTCACACTAAGACATTCTTGGATCTTCACCCAATCCAAGCCTTCACACAAAGACATACTTGGATCATCACCCGATCCAAGCCTTCACACAATGACTCAACTAAGTCCTAACCTACACCTTAGGACATCACTCTCCTCACAAAAAATACATGAACTAATCTAGTTACAAGACTTCTTGGATATACATCACCATCCAAGTTCACACACATAACCCCATCCTCGACTCACACACAAGTCGGAAACGTTTACAATATTTACAGAACCTATACCCGTAACACTTGTTACGTTTGTGTGTGCACACCTATAACACTTCGATTCTTGACGACTTCGAGTGTTCTTCTCTTGCACATGATATAGTGGATGACGGGATCACTTATAAACTCATACCAAAGAGTTAGTGATCAAAGAATGAAAAGGAAAAACCAAGAAATTTTTGTGCAAAGAGTATCAGTTTTTCTGGTGAAAATGGGTCAGTATTTATAGACAGCTCGAGGAGGGAGGGACGGTCCCTTAAACCTTGGACGGTCCTTTAACAATAAGGGACCGTCACCTATTTAAGGGACCTTCCCGACAGTTTTTGTCCTTTTGTGGTGAAATGTTATCTAGTGAAATTTTATCTGATTTGGGCGGGAAATGAGGCCGTTTGGATAGTTTGAAATTCAAATTTCAAATTTATTTTTCTTATTAAAATATTTCTTTATAAATACAAAAATAATTTGTCTAGTTTATTTTTGTAAAATGTTTTGTGACATTTATAAAATGTAAGGACTAAGGACAAAAAGGATTTTCTTTGATCACTTAACAAAGTTGGTAAAGTGTTTGTTCATACTTGAAGTGATTTCGAGAGACGTTGATGTGTGAACGAGTAACTTGTGCACTTTACGTTATGTGTTACAAGTTACGTGTTTGTCATCATTAAAACATGAAGACACTGTATAGATTAAACGTCGTAAAGTTTGTACTAAAATAGTTGTCCATTGCGGAAAATATTGCCCATTATGTTATTTGGTGTTGTTGAAACTTGTTTTGACAACAATGAGCCACAGTTGTCAGGATCCCGATCCTGATCTTAGGGTCTTACGATTTTACGATACTGCAAAGCAAAAACGATCCGGATCTTACATAGAATCTTTGAAAGCTTAAGATCTTATAGGATCCCGATGTTGATCATAGGATATTAAGATCTAATCAAATCCGATCCTACTTTTCTCGGATAACAAACTAAAAAACTACAAATTTCTGGAAATTTTTTGTAGAATTTAAAAAACAACATGTTAATCTTATTAAATATTTCATAATCATAATTTAGGACAACATTTCGATGGAACATTCATATAGTTTTGTGCTTATGATATATAATAATTTGTAAATTTATATAATATTACAAAAACTATTAAGAAAATGACATTATAGTAGGATCTTAAGATTCCGATCCGATCTTGCAAAGACGAAAACGATCCTTGATAGGATCCCGATCTTGAAAACCTTGCAATGAGCAAATAAAATATTAACACACCTATGTTGGCTCGACAACCTCGATCTCACGAACACGACACAAACCAAACGTAACTCTTTTGTTGGTCGGTTTGGCCCACGATTGAGCTGTTGGCCCAGCAACCTTCCGGCCCAAAATATTAAACACAACACAACAAAAATTATTTTAACCACATTCAACCATTTAGACATTTAGTAAATAAGTTCTATGTTATGAAATTTTGTATCTGGTGAGTGGTGGCTACATTAAGCAAAGACCAACACACTCATAAATTTTACCCATAATCACACTGGTCCACTAAGCTTGAGGTTAAACAAATACGTTATCAATATTTGAATAAAACTTGGTGACCCCAATTAAGTAAAAAAAGAAAAAAGTGCACCTGCTGTTAAACCATAAGCCCAAACAAGTATCAAACAAGCAAAATATTACTACACAACCTTAAAAAAAAAATATACATTAAGTGGTAGCTTTTGTATTGTAGTTTTTAAAATCAATCATCATCTTAATGATAATGCTCTCCTTAATATTCTCATTACCGTTTCTTTTCTCATTACTCAATACGAACCAGGTGCCCCCGGCGCTTCGGCGCTTTGTACGTATTGAGTAATGAGAAAAGAAATGGTAACAGGAATATTAATTGTGTTTAATGAGGTTTTATAAATGTTTAAAAAGTTTATGCATAATGAAGAAACGTTTATAATAAGAAGAAAGTTTATAAATTTATGATTTAGATGACTAGGCATTTATAAATTTTCACCATAGTAGATGTCCTAAAAGAGAATGTTTGTAGTGGAGCAAATGTCATCTTTTGCAATTAATGTGATACACATCTAAGAGCATTTACTCTTCAAATTGAATTTAGACCGCTAAACTTTCAGCGAATAAGTATAAGTTCATAATTAAACAATAACCTAGATGTATGTCTAAGTTAGAAAGGAAATCACCTTAATTTTCATTCAGAAAGATTCTTATTCCATGAAGAATCTTTGTCAACTTCTTTGAGTCATTTTAAGAATTTAAATGTTGAAAAAAATCTTTGTGTAATCTTGTTAAAACTGATTTTTACTTGTTTTTGATAAAACTGATTTAAATTATTTCAGTTAAGGTGGAAAGTAATTGTATTACTTAGATTTCGTCATAAAAAGTCTAAACTAGATTGGACTTTGTGGTTGCAAAACCCTATGTCTTCCTTGTAATTTATTCCTAGCGCCTTGCTAGTTTTAATTTAGACAAAAATACACCGTTGGTCCTTAAACTTTTCAAAAAACATCGCAATCCCTAAACTTTCCAAAAAACATCGCAATGCACCCTAAGTTTGAAAAAATGTCGTCATGCGTCCAAAAGTTTGGTTTTTGAGTCCGATTGCGTCCCTTGACCCGTTTGGGCTGGGTCAACGCACGTTTTCTGTTCTTGTTTGAGGGGCATAATAGTCCAATCACTATTTAACTATTAGCTAACCCAAGCACTCCCCTAAACTGCATTTGCAAGGGCCCCAATAAATAAATAAATAAATAAATAATCGAAACTATTAGTAAATAAATTGCACTGCAGGGAAGATCATAAAATTACATTAACATAAAATGACAACACATATCTAACAATTAAACTAAGTGGATGATTCTGGATCATATGCCAGATGTAAAGTGTCGTAGTCTAATGTTTCCAACATATCCTCGTGGTCGGCTTCTGAATTGTCATGCTCAATGCCCACTTGTTGAAGATCTTCCCATTTTCTTCTTGTTTGAATAGCTTTACGCCTTAACGCTGTAGTTTTTCATCTTTCTTTCATGCATCGTTTTTTATTTGCTTCCCACTGCGTCCTTTTCTTTAACAAAGCCTTTGCTTTTTCTTCAAAATACCAACCAATGGGATCTGCAACTTCTCCCTTTTTATCTTTCCTTTTCTCAACATTGTTAGCAAAAGCTGCATTAGATGATTCTGCCATTTCAAATTTATTTGTGTTTCTACTTATTATTTCGATGTTAACCTCATGAATCATAAGGGGCTAAAATAGTGTGTGCGAAATGAATGCTAGAAAGTTAGAAGGGTGATTGTTTCAATTTTCAAAAAACCAAACGACAATCCCATACGATCTTGTAGGCGGTGTGAACCACCAACCTCCATTAGTTCATCCAACAAAGGGAAATCTTCCATTGGGAAATGTGTGAGAAATTTGGACGGTTGTATGGGTTTATTGGTTAAAGCACAAAAGTTACTAGCGTCTCATGGAAGAGACGTTCAAGGGTTTTAATAATGATTGTGTTTTCACTGTTGGTCCCTCATTTTGTCTATGGTGCCGTTGTGATACTTAAACTCCCGCCAATTATTATTTTGGGTGTTTATATTTGGTCCCTCAAGTTGACTGTCGGGTTTAGCTTGGGTTAGCTAATAGTTAAATCGTGATTGGACTATTATGCCCATCAAACTAGAACAGAAAATGTGCGTTAACCCAGCCCAAACGGGTCAAGGGACGCAATCGGACTCAAAAACCACACTTTTGGATGCATGGCAACGTTTTTCAAACTTAGGGTGCATTGCGATATTTTCTGAAAAGTTTAGGGACCAACGGTGTATTTTTGTCTTTAATTTATTAATGTCGTTCAAAAAAAAAATATTTCGTCATAAAAAACATTAAGTTTGATGTGAAAGCAGGCTTTGTTCAGAAATCTCCATTACATGTTTTGTTTACCTTAAAAAACACTATCCCATAAAGATAAAATTTTGAGCATCAGAAGCGGTGAAGGATACCTTAGGCTGCCCACAGTGGGCCGGACGAATTTGGTCGATCGAGCATCACAACGGATTTGCAAATCGGTTAAGGCCACTGTGGCATATAGTTTGAAAATCGGTCGCCGGCCTCAAAACTTGACTATCGGTTGTAAAAGCGACCCATATTGAAACACACAAAACTCAAAACTTGTTTTTTTTCTTTCTTTATTGTCTACCATTGCAGTAAGCACCATTGCAGTAAGCACTTCAAGAAGCTCCTTCGAGCCAAAAAAAGTTACAGAGCATGTTTAGTAAGTTTAGTTTTCAAAGTTGTTTGGTTTGAATGGCTACAAATTTATATATTGTATGAATGATGTATCCATGCATATTGGGACTTTGTTATAGCAAGACACGTATGATTCATTTGATGATCATGCAAGTATGATAAACTTTTACATGTAAATGCATGGCACGTATTGAATGACTTAAGGGCACGTGTGCATGAAATAATATGTGCATGGATTTAGTTAAACTATTTAAAAAAAATATGGGTCACCACTGTGGCACTTGGGTTATGTTGGTTGCTGGAGAGAGAAAGCTGACGTGGTAGCCGGAAAGATGATGCAATATGAGTCACCACTGTGCCCAGCCTTACATATTACTTCTCCTCCTCAGTAACTCCCAAAGACTCTCTATCACTCGTATTAGTATAGTTATTGACATTTACTATATGACCCCCAACCAATAAAAAATTTAGACATGTATTTCATTTATCTTTTACCATATGGAGCTTTTCCATGCCAGTCAGGAGGAATTGAAGAATCAAAACCCCCTAATGAGCGAAAGTGGAAATCGGAAGCACTAGTACATTCAGGACATTCGACTATGACATTTTTTTCTCATCCCGATAACAAAACGACGGTATGTTACCGTCCCGACGACATGACGTCGACACCATTTTGTCGACAATGCCGGGTCGCTATTCACCGTCCCAACGACAAACGTACGACCCACATGCATTTTTAGTCAAACATTTTGTTGTTGTGACAAATAGATGCCGATGACACGTCGACGGCATCGTAAGAATAATTACACTTATTTAATTAACCTTAATTACGCTGTACATATACTGACGACGGTACGTATTTAAACTGGTCAACAAAAGTCAACACGCGTCAACAGTTTTGATTTATGATACCGAGGCACGACGTCGGTACCTTTTTATGCAAGTCAACGAAAGTCAAAAATGGTCAATGAAAGTCAATGGGGTTCTCGTAAAATAAAAATTATAAATTGATTTTTGTTATTGTGCCGACGACATGTCGTCGGTACCTTACTATAATGCAGCTACACAGCAACCTGTGCAGGTGCAAATTTTCAGATTTTTTCCGGAAAACTTTCCGAAAAAAAATCTACCAAAACGTGTAAGCAACCAAATCCTTTAACCAATCAATACTAACATGTCCTAACACATACAACTTATAACGCCTTAAACACTTGCACATAATCGCTAAACACCCTCAAAATACATTAAGACGTTATAAAATCTACAAAACGGGTGTTATAATCTCTAAACCTAGCTGCCATATCCACAAATGTTACAATATCCGCAATGTTCAAGAAGGTTAAAGACACAATAATAAGATATGGGGCGCCAAAATATAGTTTCAAAGATAAGTACAACACAAAATAACCCATATATACCTCTACCGCCCCTCTTCATCATCCATATCATTGCTACGACCATCCCCATCATCACCACTCTCGCCTCCGCCACTCCCGCTCCCGCCTGTGCCACTCCCTCTCGCGCCACACCCACTACCTGAGCTTACCTAACCTTGAGAAGGCAGCTGACTAATAAACTCGTGCCACTGTGGGTTGCTCCGGACAAAACCCAACAACTGAGCGAGCTGCTCCTTAACTTCCTTAGCTTCTGTTGCAGCTGCGTCACTCTTCTTCTCAGCCTCATCAATCTTCTTTCTAGCTTCAGCAAGCTTCTCGTCGATCTGGGCCATACCTAAAACAAAATAATCAAATTTAAAAACACCATTGCAATACATAAAATGAGTCATGAGTAATCTATTAGTATTATCCCACTGTACATACCTTGAGGTGGAGGCAGGGTGTATGGTAATGGTGGCCTGCTCAAGCTGGGTACCACCCTACCCTTGCCGGCTATATGACCCCGCTGCTTGCCCTTTATAATGAGGGCAAGTAACTCCTCCTCTGTGTATGCTACCCTTGTAGGCGTATCCGCTCTCAGATCCCGTAGCCGGACAATCTCTTCCTATGTAGTTGAAAAACAATGGGAAAATTAATATATTAGTCCGGTTACTAGATTATGTTTCAGTAAATCATTAAAATGCGTGTTTGAAAAAAAAACGATACTTATATATTGAAGTCGGGCCCATGGGCGGAGATACAAGAGGGCACAAGGGGCAGGTGCCCCCCTAGCGAAAAAAAATGTAGCGTAAATTTTTGAAAATATTTGGCTTTTTTCGTAATTTGCCCTCCTTATTTACCAATTTATAGTGTAGTTTCTAAAAATCAAAGTGTACCCCTTTGACAAAAAATTTCTGGCTCCGCCCCTGGTCGGGCCTCATCCTGCAACCATACATCGTCCTTGCAGTGCGTGTCACGGAAGCTCTTTAGGAGGGACGGGTACTCGTGGTTTCCACTGTTCTCGAACTGTATATACACATGCATATATATTTTAATTACACTTAAATAGTTTTATATAATTAAGATATATAATTAAAATTAATTACTTTTATAAAATTAAAATTTCTTATTTAGTATATGTAGGACCGTAGAACAACCTTAATCACTAATGAATCTTGCGTTATTCTAGAGAGAGAAAGATAGTAGAGAGAGAGTGGGAGGAACATCTAGTGTGTGAAATGAAAGACTATGTTATTACCTAGGGAATCAACCAACCTCAAATGAGAGGTATACATGAGTATTTTTATTGTCCAAGTCTAGGGCATAACTAACTTTGGGCTTATACATATTTGGCCCCTAGACTTTGGAATAACATGAATACAAGAACTAAATAACTTGAAATGATATACTATCGCAACCTATTACATGACATAAATGACCAACACTTTATATAAATAAAATACATTGCTAACAATCTCCCCCTAAGTGTTGGTTATTGAAGGTTGCGCGACGTCATCATCTTTGTCGTTTAACTTTAACATTCATTGCTTGGACGTCTTTAAGAATCATTAGATAAGTCATAGTTCATTGTTCATTATTCTTTGTTCCTTCATGCTTTGTCATCTTCCATAAACGACTTTTCTTTGTTCTTTGTTGTTGTGGTGGATATATCTGCCTTTTGTCACTTCTTTGTCATTGATGGTTGAACGCCTTTCCAACATGCTCATACGTCTTTAGTCTTTGTCATACATACATTTGTTGTTCCCGTTCTTCTACTTTGATCTTTGTCACTTTTCTTTGCAGATTCTTCTTATTGGCGTAGAATCTTTCTTTGGCTGTTGCTATCCTTTGATCTTTGTGAGAACTTTCCTTTGACTTTGTGTGTATGTATGAGCATGTGGAAACTTTGTGTCACGATGGTGGTTGTAGCTGCATAAGATTTGTTAGTAATTAAACAACCGGTACTTACAGGTTCGGAATTAGAGATTGTTGACAGCATAGTGTGAAAACTCTCTCTAATCCTTACCAAGGCCGTTCCTAATCGGATACCCCCGAAAGGGCTTACACTGACATACCGAAGTACACCAACGATTAGGTGAGTCGCTGGAGATCACCCCACGATTGTAGACCGTTTGAAACCACCGCAAACACTAAGCGTAACCTACAAGAGATTACCGAAGTGACCTGCTATCAGGGCTGTTTGATGTTGACCCTGGTAGGAATTTCCGTTCAATCATTAAGAAATACATAAGTAAATTCTCTCATAAACGTTCTCGGCAGATTGCTAAGATCTGCGTAGGACTCTATAATTTACAACTGGTATCCATTGATGTAGAATCACTAGTGTAAGAATATTAAGTGTTCCTAAGAGATCTTTTGATGTAATCTCGGGGCTCTAAACTCAATAAGTGCACAATTAGTTTCCTAAGCGGAGGCATGGAGTAGAGGGCCTCCTTTTCAATATCAACCATCTCTAAGAGACAGGTCAATAGATTATGCAAGGTTCTCCGTGAGAATGAAACAAGTACCTTTTGAGAGATACCCGAGTGGCTAGAAGGTTAAGTGCAGTGCGTCACAGGGTCCATGACGTCTTGTCTTTAATACCGGTGTCACCTTAGTAACAACCAGTAGCATATGAGTTGAACCCGATGTCTGCCCTAAGGTTGAACATATGGAGGGCTATTTCTTTTCACCCTTTTCATTACTTTTCTTTTTAATTCTTCAACCCCTTCTTTCTCCTTTCATTCTTTACTCCTTTTTTCAATCATACCTAAGGACTTCTAATTCTATCTATTGGAATTGTCCTTGGGTAGACCCCTCCGGCTCTGGCGGATCATAGGACGGTTTTTCCTAACCTTAGTCACCTTATATCACCAATATCATATTGTTGCCATAAAACCAAACATTTGAAAATCTTCTCAAAGTTTTTATGATAATAAAACATTTTTGTTAACACTTTGAGAGTTTTGATTTCTTTTGAAGGACTCCCCCTTCACATGTGCTCATGCAATTTTATAAGAAATTTACACATGCGGGAGGAGTTTGCACTTTTGAATTGATCCACTCTGAATAGACAATCCCCTGAGGGACACGTTTACGTTGTATAGTTAAAGAGATCCATTATCAGCTTTTAGGTGACAAGTAGCTCTAATAACCATATTGATGTTGTTAACACTTCTTGAAAAGAAGGTTAGACCCGTCATAGTTCATGTCTAATCAGAGTTTCTCGAATTGGTACATTCTACTTTGACATAGTCTTTTCGATTACTGACATTTAAGATCCGTCAATTCGAGGGTTATAACTGAGTCTAGCTCTTTTATGATACAACAACAATCTTTAACCATCTTGATCACATATCAATCACATTTTAGATCACATTTAATCACGTCTTCTCCCCCTCAAAAATAGCATATCGTGATATTTTTGATATCAACTGATTAATGAAAAGCTTTTGGAGAGATAGACGGATTTTGTTTAAGCATGAAATCGGAACTTTTTCTTATAATTTTTATACTCCCCTTTAAAGAAAGCATATTTTTAAACATAAAGTTTAAATTCAATTTTAAGGGTTTGGAGGGAGTTTTCTTTTTGAAATGCGAGTTATGTACTGAAATGTACACAAGTCTTTTTGAAAAACGAGTTTTTGCTTGAAATCTTTTCGTTTGTTTATACTCAAACCTTTTTGAAAAGAATTTCGGTTTTGAGCGTGCGAGTCCTGATCTGAAATAATCAGAAGTCATCATTGAAGTTCGGGTTTCGTACTGAAGTATACGAAAGCCATTGTGAAGAAAAATTTGAGAAACGACATGTTTTAGAAAACATTTAGTGAACTCCCGCTGAAGCATATGTACATATCCGTGTCATTTTTGACTGACATTTCTAGAAACGTACATAATATCGATTATACGAGAGACATGTCGTGAGAAGAATATTTTTGAATTTTTGTATTTTATATTGTTTTTGTATTTTTGAAATTTTCTATTTTTGTATTTTGTTTTTGTTGGTTTTTCAAATTTTGTATTTTGTTTTTCAAAAATATTTACAGCGAAGCGGTTTTGAAAACATTTTTCAAGAAGATTCGAGAAGACGTTCTAACTCCTCAGGGGTTAGGCTTCGCATGCCAATTCGTCGAACTAAACTGTCAAACCTATCTTTTGGAAGGGCTTTAGTAAATAGATCGGCTAGTTGGTAATCAGTCTTAACGAAATGTAATTCAACAGTACCCTCTTCTACGTGCTCTTTGATGAAGTGGTAGCTGACTCTAATATGCTTCGTCTTAGAATGTTGCACGGGGTTGCACGAGATGGCTATGGCACTTTTTGAGTCACAATACATAGGTATGCAGTCGAAATGAAAGCCATAATCTGTGAGCTGTGTCAGCATCCAAAGAACTTGGGCACAACACGCAGATAGAGACACATACTCGGCTTCTGCTGTTGAAAGTGCAGTGCAATCCTCTTTCTTTGACGACCAGCTTACTAGCTTTTCACCCAAAAATTGTGCTCCACCTGATGTACTTTTTGCTGTAACTTGATCACCTGCATGGTCG
>LBNU01031443.1:13569-26449 GCA_014162995.1 Artemisia annua | reverse complement strand
TCTCTCTCTCTCTCTCTCTCTCTCTCTCTCTCTCTCTCTCTCTCTCTCTCATTTATACACACGACTTTCCATTTATAACTTTACTCTTTCAACTCTCTCTCACTAAAACCTCCGCCATCTCTCCTCAGCAGATCCAAACGCCAGATCGAAACGCTAACTTTAAAAAAATGGTTTGGGGTAGGGTAAGTAAAATTGTTTTCGATGTAGGGTTTGTTGTATTGGTTTTGTTTGTATGTTACTGTACTTGGTAATCTAGTGTTAGGGTTCATTGTGTTGGTTTTGTTTTTATGTTAATGTAATTGTTAGTTTATTTGTGCGAGGATTCCTTAATTGGTTTGTCTGAGTATGTAATTGTGTGTGTACGTTTATTTAGATTTTGCTTTTGTTAATTACAACCTGAAAGTTAGACAAGTTTGATGGCTGTTGTTGGGACTTGCGATGGCTGTTGTTGTGACTTGGTAAATTGTTAGTTTTATGAAATAAGTTGGGGGTTTGGATGGTTGTTGTTGGGACTTGGTAAATTTTTAGTTTTATGTTAGATGCCTAAATGTTTAAGGAAAATGTGGGTTTGGATCTGGAAGGTTGTTTAAAGTTAGATGCCTACACATCTTAGAAAACCTAATTGATAAAGTTGTTGTAGTTTACATGCTTAAGTTTGGCATACAAAAGAATCCCAGTTAGTTCTTATACATCTTATTTTTCTATTGATTGTTCTAGAGTAAGTATACTAATAAGGAGTTAGCTGATAATGTGACAGTTGATGGGTGGAACTGTGTGTTCAAGTCGGTAATCGTGGGAGTGAGTGGACCTCTTCAGCTGAGTAATCGTGAGAGTCACTAACCTCTTCAACTGAGCTAAGTTTCAAGAGGTTAGAGACTCTCACGATTGCTAAGTGGAAGTGTTATTAATTTGAAAAACTTGGATGTTTTTATGTCACATGGCCTGAGTAAAGAAACCATAGGAATCTAGAATAATCAGTTACTTCTTCCGCTACATACCGAAAAAAGCACTGTAAGTATGTTTCTTCTCTTAAGATAACTGGTATTGAGTTCAGTGGGTGCAAACGGGTTTTGTTAACTCCTTGATCTGCCACATAGAGTGGTATGAATACCTGCTCTGGCCAACCCTAGTTCACTGGGCTTAATCCAAGTTAATCTTAGGTGTCAGTTTCGTAGTAGTAGTTTTGTTTTTTCGTTTGTTGTGTCTAGGTCGTAGGAGTAGGATTTGGGAAGTCTTGGAAGTTGAGATTGATTGGATTGTTGTTGGTTTATTCTTGTTTACGCGCGTTGTTTATATAAAATTGGATATACAGATTAAGAATATAATGGGTTTCAACTTTATTGGAAAATTAAACTTTATAAAATTTTTCAAAACAATTTTCAAGTGTGGTCCTTGGAAACCTTTGTGTTTGTCTTTGTGATTATTTGATCGGTTCTATGTATTGGATGAAATTAGTGGTAACCGGCTACTCTATGGGGGTGAACGGATCTAGGGGTGATTCCGGGCTACCTTTTACCATAGATGGTCGCTTTACTTAACCTAGAGTAGTTGAGCTCAGATATCGGGCCTCAGACTATTGACACAATCTTGTTTGTGATTAAGACACGGCGGAGGTAGTCTGTACTCCCGATCAGGCCCAATGAAACGGTCAACTGTTTTCACTACTAGCGATTGTAATTGCAGAGATTTCAATTCATTAGAAGTACTCCCAAACTTGTAAATTCTTTTGAAAAGTTTTTGAACTTTAATTATCCACTAACCAGTTACAATAATCCTTTGAAACTGTCTAAATTTGACAACTTGTTTATGGTTAGCCAAGAATGTTTGCCTAAACACCAATGCTCGATTACATTTATTAATTGTTACTCGTTTTAATGTGTTAAATTATGTGTAAATATGTGGGCCAAGCTGTATAAAATTTCATAGTTACTTATGTGTTTATGATTTTCCAGTCCTTTAAATTGATGTATATGTGTTTTTTTTGGTTGGTTTATTAGATATTTGTTTGTTCGTTTCGTTAGTGTAGATAAGATTGATTGTAAGTATTGGAAGTTGAGATTCATTGGATTCTTAGGGAACGTTTATCAAATATTTCATTCATGCACGATGCTCCTTGTAATGTGAATGAATATACATAATTAATATGTATGTTATGGACATTTAAGGGGGCTATATCAAATAATGTCTATACAATTTTTTCTGTAAGAACATGCTCAATTATCAGGACATATCTATATAACGTTGTAGACGGGTTACATTGCTTAATTTGGACACCGTCTAGTACCCTTTGTGGGTGGGATCTTTATCACAGGTTTTGGCTCTTACGAGAACGTATCTTGATCGACAGGTTTCGGCAGACAAACAAGATACTTTCTTTAAAGAGCCAAACCCTGTGGTATAGATCAAGCTCACAAATGGTACTAGACGGTGCCAAAATAACAAAGCAATGGAACCCATGTGCGATGTTACATAGATATGCCCTTATAATTGAAACGTGTTGATTGAGATAATGATATAGCGTGTATTGTTCACGGCATGCCACGCTCCTTCATTATCTCAGTCTAGACGATTCCTGTTACTTACACTCTATTCCCAGACTGGACATTTTTTTCTGATTGTATAACCAAATTTAATTAGTAAAGAAATATAGTTTATATTTGTAGTATGTTTAAAGTCTTTTTGGTAGATTTGGTCAGTGTATGCTCTTGTTATTGACGACAATTTTGTTTCTCTTTGTTATTGTTGTCCTAAGATGGCTTTATTTATTTTTTTCTTAAAGGATTATGAAGAGAAAGTCATAGTTAGGAGTAAATTGAAATACTTTTCCTTAATTAGAGAGAAGCTGAATGAAAATCGAAGGATATTATTTAGACTATATGTTTTGTGTTTTGGACCATGGTTGGATCTTGTATTTTTTGATCATGAACCACATATGTTAGATTATATACTACAAAAACAGGGTTATGTAGATGATGCACACTATGACATGTCCCTCATATATCATGTGGATGGTCGTAGTCTACATTTTGGTCGTCCCGAGTTTCATCTAATCACAAGGTTACGTTTTGGTAAGTTTGTTAGCGGTCAGTCATATAGTTCAGGGGATATAAAATTTAAAGCTAGGGTATTTCCCAAAAAACAATGGGGTAAAACTTTCCAACTTAAATCTTCTTGGTGTTCTTGAGGATGAAGAGTTATTCGGTAAATTATCTGATGAAGACGCAGTCCGTGTGTGCCTACTGTTAGTGTTAGAGGTCATTTTTATGGGTCGGTTGTTGACTGAAGAAGTTGATGATAAACTATTGCGTTTGGTTGAAGACCTTCAAGCATGGAATTCGTTTCCATGGGGGGAGCACATTTGGAGGCAATTGTAAAACCAGATACTCAGTGTCGTATCAAGACACAGGTTTCAACATCTTAAAGGACTTGAAGCATCTTCGAAGTTTGTTCCAACGTATACACTTTCTGGATTTGTCTGGGCTTTCAAGGTTATTCCTCTCTTTATTTTTTTTGTTATGTTTGTAACAGTTTTTATGAATGTATTATCTGTGATAGTCTAACACAATTTTTAATTTTATAGATATGGATTCTTGAGTCTTTTGAAAGAAGCAATCGTTGGTGAAATAAACTACCAGATGTCATACCAAGGGGTGTAGCCTGGTCAATGAAACAAATTTTTAGAAAATCGGATTATGGATCCCTATTTGGCAAGGTAAAATTTGATATGTTGGTATTAAATTTTTTTGGTTGTATTAATTTTCATTTATTGATATTCTTGTGGTTGATGTAATTCGTAGGAATCGAATATTAATTTTGATTTGAAACCAACATTAGTCGAGCAGCAGTCGGATTTGTATATCCAATCTCGTGACTATATGTTGAAGTACATACCAAGGACTCTTAAACGAAAAGCACCACATGATTACGATGTGTATTAACAGAAGTTGGATGCATTACGGAAACGTGGGAGGACAGAAAAGAAGTATTTACTGCTTGTTCCTAGGACTGAGGTCAGGAGTCTTATTACAGAGATCGGCGTTAAGGATTGTGTGATTCAGAAGTTGAATACTCGAGTTCTCAAACTTGAGTCTATTATTCAGGTGATTTGTGTTATACATTTATATAATACATGTCAGAATAAAAGCTAATACCTATCATTACCTGCTTAGTTTTAATTGTTTTTAAAAATAATTTGTAGGTTCTTGCATGCGAAAGAACTTGCGGATTTCGGGTAACATTTTTCTTCCGAAAGGTTACTTTGTTTATTTATAAAGCTATCTTTTAACTTTATTCCCTTATAAACACTTCTGGTATTTTTTTCATATACACCAGAAATTGGACTTTCATCGATCTTTTTCTCATCTAAGCTCAGAATTTCAAGAACAACTGAAACGTGAATTCGGAGAATTGGTTGACACCCTCATTTCTAGTAGACATGAATCCCAGATACATGTCGACTCTGATGATGATATTGTATAGGTGATTTGCTTATCCAAAGAATATAAACCTTAATGATATTGTACCTTTTATAAAAACAATAATTTTGTTGACAGAAATATCTTTTAGATGAGGAATTATTGTTGAGGGAACAAGAGGAAGAAAAGTGGAAGATTGAAGAACAAAAGGCTAAGGAAAAGGTGTTTCTAAATGCGTTGAAAGAGGAGGTTATTCGCAGGGTGGAAAGGGAAAAACTTTTGAAGGAAGCTCAGGAGAGGAAGAAAGCGCGGTTTGCTTTGTTTAATACAGATCACTGGCAAAGAGCAATGGCAGACATGGCTAAACATGACAAATGTGCCTTTAAAGATGGTCCCGAGACGTCGTATTACTGGTCCTCAAAATTTGTAGAAGCCAAAAAAAATGTATACCTCCTAATGACTGTAGGGATCCAGACATGACTGAGTTTTTAAAAGATGTTATGCCTTGGGTGGAGGTATGGAAAATTTTTATAGTTTTGTACATTTAACATTAGTGTTATTTTTTCTAATATGGTAACAATCTGTTTGTAGAATCTTTCTCGGATGCACAAAACGATCGACCACGTACATGTTACTAATAATTACGACGAATTCCTTGGACAACTGGGGCCCCTTTGTTGTATATTTCCTTGGTCAAAGGAACCTGTACGTGTGGATCACAGGTTTTGGGAGAGCTTAGTTTGTTTAGATCCACCAAAAAAAGGGTGGCTCATGGATGAGGTAAGAGGCATCATTTTTACTTATTGTCATTCTATTGATTTCCATTTATTCGGGTTGTTGGCTGATTAAATCTGTTTTTGCGTTGGTTTTTAAATAGCACATTGATCTGTGGGTGGAATACATGTTGCATTTTAGACCCGATGACGCCGATTGGACAATGGTTACCGCTTACTTTGTTCAGCTGTTGTTACAGGATTCAATCCCTGTTTGGTATGCTAACGGGAAAAAGTACCAAATGACATGGGGTGATGTTGAGCAGGTAATATTCGTATTAATATTTTTTAATTTTTTTTAAATATACATATATTATTATGTGTTTTATTAACCCGCCCTACTTTATTTCGTTGCAGGTTTATATGCCTATCAATCAAAAGGAAAAACATTGGTTTCTCGCACACTTTCATATCAGGACAGGCATTGTAACGTTTTATGACAGTGGCGATAAGCATGATCCTGAATGGCGTCCTTGGTATTTGGAGATGCGGTCATGTTTACAGGTAAACGTACTTAGCAACATCAATCAACATTACATAACTTTGGTTTAAATATCAATTAAAAGTACAAAGTAAGTACACTTCATACATATAGGGGATGGGGAAACAACATTTTTAGGAGTGCTAGTTATACACAAACTACTTATTGCATAAACATATTAATTTTATTTAGTCGCCCAACATGTCAAGGGCGTTGTTGTTTGCCCACTCGTGCATACTTTGTGTCTTACAAGTTTAACTTTGATACACTGTATACATATAATTGATCTTATAAACCACAATTTTAGGACAACTACTTACAAACAAACTTGTGTCTGCATAAACATATTAATGTTAGAAAGTCGCCCAACATATTAAACCTTGAGTAAGTCGCCCAAGTTTACTACACTTTATACATATACTGAACTGTTTTTCATTAAAACTGTATGAACCAGCCCTTGTGTACTTGCTCATTTATTTTTGTCATAAAAAGCATTAGTCAACTCTTTAAACTCCTACTTAAGTCTTTAAAAATTAATTTCAAGTACCAACTTAGTACACTTCATACATATAGGGGCTGGAGAAAACACTTTTTTGTGACTACTAATTAGTCACAAACTACTTCTTGCATAACCTAATTAATTTATTTAGTCACCCAAAAAACCATGTAGTCGCCCAATTTTTTTTTTGATAAACAGTTCCAATTCAAGCTCGAATCAACAAAGGCCTGGTACTTGATCATTCATGATCTTGTACTTGATCATTCATGATATCGTACTTGATCATTTATTTTTGCCATAAATAGCAAAATTCAACTCTGCAAACTCTTACTTAACTATTTAAAAATGATTTTCATGTACAAACTAAGGTCACATCATATTGTTTTTTGTAGTCGCCCAAAAAACTTTCTATTCACCCAAGAAATTTTATTCACAACAGGTTCCATTCAAGGCTTTATGAACCTCCCCTTGTACTTGCTCATTCATAATCTTTGTACTTGATCATTAATTGTGTCTTAATGGAGGAAGGTCAACTCATTAATCTCTTAGTTTAGTCTTTAAAAATGAATTTAAAGGACAAAGTTATTAAATTTCATAAATAGAGGGGTTGGTATTTGGCATGAATGATCAAGGTTTAATGTTCTATTTAAATGACCTTTCCCATACTACTTTACACCCACACTTAAAATCAATTTCCTTATATACCTTATACTTTCATCAGAAAAATAAAATTCTCTTTCAAAATGTCTATCAATATACCCATTGACGTTCAAATGGACATTGTTAGTAGGCTTTCTGTGAAGTCTGTAGCTCAATGCCGTACTGTCTGCAAGAGGTGGAAGTCTTGCATTGACACAATGCATTTCACTATCCGATTTGGGGTTCGCATGGCTTCAACTTTTCCATACATTTTAATATATCAGGATAGGTTTAAAGGTTGCATCCGTTTTCTAGATAAAAATTTTGCTGTCACGATACCCATTGGCTCGAACATAAGTTTTTCTGGTTTGACACCAGTAGGTTGGTCCCACGGATTATGGTGTTTTTCGTTTGGACCAATTGTCCGCCATTTCATGGGGTTGCTTTGGAACCCATCTGTTGAAAAATCAGTTGGAGCATACGTCCCTTATTTCACCTTGGGTCAAGAGTATGAAAAGCGTCTTTTTGGGTTTTGGGGTGCGTCCTGACAATCTCGATCCAATCATTCTAAAGATTGCATTCTCGTTTGATCCAAAATAACCTTGGACTGTTCACATGTTCACGTTGTCATCAAGAGAATGGAGATTGTTAGAAAATCACTTTTTGCTTCCTCACACTTTCAGGATTAAAAAGGCAAGTCAAGCAAACATTGGTCGTCATATATACTGGTGTGGGTATGAAAAGTTTTCCGGTAACGATGGTAGCTCAGAATGGCAGACATGGCTAAACATGACAAATGTGCCTTTAAAGATGGTCCCGAGACGGCGTATTACTGGTCCTCAAAATTTGTAGAAGCCAAAAAAAATGTATACCTCCTGATGACTGTAGGGATCCAGACATGACTGAGTTTTTAAAAGATGTTATGCCTTGGGTGGAGGTATGGAAAATTTTTATAGTTTTGTACATTTAACATTAGTGTTATTTTTTCTAATATGGTAACAATCTGTTTGTAGAATCTTTCTCGGATGCACAAAACGATCGACCACGTACATGTTACTAATGATTACGACGAATTCCTTGGACAACTGGGGCCCCTTCGTTGTATATTTCCTTGGTCAAAGGAACCTGTACGTGTGGATCACAGGTTTTGGGAGAGCTTAGTTTGTTTAGATCCACCAAAAAAAGGGTGGCTCATGGATGAGGTAAGAGGCATCATTTTTACTTATTATCATTCTATTGATTTCCATTTATTCGGGTTGTTGGCTGATTAAATCTGTTTTTGCGTTGGTTTTTCAATAGCACATTGATCTGTGGGTGGAATACATGTTGCATTTTAGACCCGATGACGCCGATTGGACAATGGTTACCGCTTACTTTGTTCAGCTGTTGTTACAGGATTCAATCCCTGTTTGGTATGCTAACGGGAAAAGGTACCAAATGACATGGGGTGATGTTGAGCAGCTAATATTCGTATTAATATTTTTTAATTTTTTTTAAATATACATATATTATTATGTGTTTTATTAACCCGCCCTACTTTATTTCGTTGCAGGTTTATATGCCTATCAATCAAAAGGAAAAACATTGTTTTCTCGCACACTTTCATATCAGGACAGGAATTGTAACGTTTTATGACAGTGGCGATAAGCATGATCCTGAATGGCGTCCTTGGTATTTGGAGATGCGGTCATGTTTACAGGTAAACGTACTTAGCAACATCAATCAACATTACATAACTTTGGTTTAAATATCAATTAAAAGTACAAAGTAAGTACACTTCATACATATAGGGGATGGGGAAACAACATTTTTAGGAGTACTAGTTATACACAAACTACTTCAGCATTTGTCGAAGTTCCACCATAGTATTCATCAAACATTAACTCGAAGAAATTTTCCAGTTCTTGATTTGTTGGTTTATCCGGTATAGTTGACTGAGCTCCATTAGGTACGAGTCATGAACTGATATGTCCAGAAGTCTTTCGGTTAGGTTTGGGTCCTAATCCGGAATGATTAGAAGCCATTGGATTAAGCGCGGGTTCTAGAGTGAGTCTCTCAGAAGCCATTATCTATATAATGTAATGTAAACCTCATTATTGAGGTTGAGCTTCATCATCAATAACACACATAGTTCTTATCTTTTACATGAAGTCTCCACTCTTTCTCTCTCTACTCTCTCTCTAGAATAAGCTTGAATAAGTTGTGAAATAAGTTGTATCCAAGGTCCTACACTTTATACATATACTGAATTGTTTTTCATTAAAACTGTATGAACCAGCCCTTGTGTACTTGCTCATTTATTTTTGTCATAAAAAGCATTAGTCAACTCTTTAAACTCCTACTTAAGTCTTTAAAAATTAATTTCAAGTACAAACTTAGTACACTTCATACATATAGGGGCTGGAGAAAACACTTTTTTGTGACTACTAATTAGTCACAAACTACTTCTTGCATAACCTAATTAATTTTATTTAGTTACCCAAAAAACCATGTAGTCGCCCAATTTTTTTTGATAAACAGTTCCAATTCAAGCTGGAATCAACAAAGGCCTGGTACTTGATCATTCATGATCTTGTACTTGATCATTCATGATCTCGTACTTGATCATTTATTTTTGCCATAAATAGCAAAATTCAACTCTGCAAACTCTTACTTAACTATTTAAAAATGATTTTCATGTACAAACTAAGGTCACATCATACTGTTTTTTGTAGTCGCCCAAAAAACTTTCTATTCACCCAAGAAATTTTATTCACAACATGTTCCATTCAAGGCTTTATGAACCTCCCCTTGTACTTGCTCATTCATAATCTTTGTACTTGATCATTAATTGTGTCTTAATGGAGGAAGGTCAACTCATTAATCTCTTAGTTTAGTCTTTAAAAATGAATTTAAAGGACAAAGTTATTAAATTTCATAAATATAGGGGTTGGTATTTGGCATGAATGATCAAGGTTTAATGTTCTATTTAAATGACCTTTCCCATACTACTTTACACCCACACTTAAAATCAATTTCCTTATATACCTTATACTTTCATCAGAAAAACAAAATTCTCTTTCAAAATGTCTATCAATATACCCATTGACGTTCAAATGGACATTGTTAGTAGGCTTTCTGTGAAGTCTGTAGCTCAATGCCGTACTGTCTGCAAGAGGTGGAAGTCTTGCATTGACACAATGCATTTCACTATCCGGTTTGGGGTTCGCATGGCTTCAACTTTTCCATATATTTTAATATATCAGGATAGGTTTAAAGGTTGCATCCGTTTTCTAGATAAAATTTTGCTGTCACGATACCCATTGGCTCGAACATAAGTTTTTCTGGTTTGACACCAGTAGGTTGGTCCCACGGATTATGGTGTTTTTCGTTTGGACCAATTGTCCGCCATTTCATGGGGTTGCTTTGGAACCCATCTGTTGAAAAATCAGTTGGAGCATATGTCCCTTATTTCACCTTGGGTCAAGAGTATGAAAAGCGTCTTTTGGGTTTTGGGGTGCGTCCTGACAATCTTGATCCAATCATTCTAAAGATTGCATTCTCGTTTGATCCAAAAGAACCTTGGACTGTTCACATGTTCACGTTGTCATCAAGAGAATGGAGATTGTTAGAAAATCACTTTTTGCTTCCTCACACTTTCAGGATTAAAAAGGCAAGTCAAACAAACATTGGTCGTCATATATACTGGTGTGGGTATGAAAAGTTTTCTGGTAACGATGGAAGCTCATTCAAGAGCTACGTCATTGTTTCTTTTGACCTGCTCAACAACCGTTTCCAGATTTTACACATCCCTGACCAGTTACTAAGGCAACTTCCCTTACCTTTCTATGTTTCTAGCCTAGGTGACAACCTTGTTCTTTCTGGCAACATTCAAGGGGATGAGCATTGTATATTCTATATATGGGTTTTATCTGTTGGTGGTGGGACAATATCATCCTTTAGCAATCTACTTTCCATTCCCTCACCCATTGCACTCAAACTGGTTGCATTTCATGACAACATTGACCCTATTGTTGAGGTTCCAAGCCAAGAAGGATTTTCTGCAACTCTGGTACTTTACAGGCTGGCTTCCGGGGACTTTCAGAGCCTCGGTATTGAGGGGGATGCAGGATCCTTTGTTATCAAGCCCTATTGTGAGTCTCTAGTTCTGCAAATCCACGTTGATAGGATAGCGTACTGCCGGGAACTTGTTTATCCGGGTCTTGTTGATACCACACTCAATTTGGGCTATCATTAAGTGTCGTATTGTAACACCCCCAAAATCGGTACAGCGGAAGCATTCGGGTCATGGGGTGCTACTAATTGGAAATCACAACACAAGGAAATAAAGAACGGAATACATGTTCCGTTAAAATACATTAGATTTAAAATTTAAGTTTACATCAAGTCTTGGTAATAAAAAGGTAAGCCCGAAGTTTAATGGTCTCATAAAAACAAGTCATATCATTGTGTGAAAACACTTCGGTAAATAGTTTTGTGACCATCGCCTTGCCATGCCTTGCCAGTAATAAATAGCTCAAACACCTGAGAAAAACATGCTAAAAGTCAGCAAAAAGCTGGTGAGTCTATAGGTTTAGTAATCAGTGTGGACCAAATAGTTTTGGAGTACGAACATTATAACACATATAATGTCATACTAAAATAATCTATCGCACTAGCACTAAGTTCATGCAACCGAAGCTAGACAGTTCAGTGCGCTACAATATAGCACATAAATATAATAATCAGGGCCCATAGCGAGTGTTTAACCCAATACACTCGTAATCCGACTTGGTATACGCCCGCATTGACCCGTCTGGCCAACCGAACGGGGGGAGTCACCCCCTCCAATAGATCGTATCTATAACAATCGGCGCTTCCAGCAGGAAACTAACGGGTATGCATGAAAATTGGGCATAACAGTGAGGTTCAGGGTGCGGCTAAGCTGCTCTAAGATATTCTTCTAGGATATTAGTATAGATAGTTTACAATATGTTGCCACAGGGCGATATGCCAACATGACCTATAGCTTGAGCTCAGATTTTCTCACAACCTATCAAAACAGTTGATACAAAAAAACGTAACTAAGAGAACTAAAGTTAGCAGTGGCGTGAAACTCACCTATATAGCTCGTTATTGTTTTTTCTCTAGTATCGTAAAAATGTTTCATTTTATTATTTTTTGTTTTTTTGGTACGGCACCGTAAACGTACTAGAAGTTTTGTTTATTTTTTTGCGAAATACCTTTTTTATTTACACCATACAATTATTCAATAATAACGAGTTCAAATAAATTTTAAAATGGCTATTATAGGGTTTAAGCTTTTCAGTTTGGCTCTTTAGATTATTCTTTTACATACTTTTATCATACTGTTATACTATTCGTAAATCGATACTGCTGTACGTTGAGTAATATTAATTAAACACTTGGAGTATCTTATTGAAAAAATGGGGTTGTAATTGATGCATTTGATATGGTATTAGTCAAAATGAATGAATAAGATGTTTACTTCTACCCTCGAATAGTATATTATAGTGTGTATTGTAGATATAATATCGTCAACATATTCTTTATTTACCTTAGTGTTACCGAGTCCCATATCCATAACAATATTGTACAAAGTAATCTCCGATACGGTACCTTGTGGTTGATTTAGAGGCATAACGGCTTGTAGATATATACACGCGCTCAAATGTTATAACAATAATGCACAAAGGTGGAGTGCATTACAGGTGGCTAAGGCGGATTTGTTGCACATTTGGGGGTGGATTATAAACAATTCTTCCTTAGTATAATGAGATCTTTGATTTAAGTCAAATAAGCGGATAAGAGCTAGATGTAGGAATGAAAACTAAGGGTATCTGATATTATAACAACATATGTGTGGGTACAATCGCAAAGGTGTGTTTGGATATTATCTGTGTGACCACTATAGTGTTTTATTTAGTTGATAAATAATTGCTTATTTTAGGAAAAAGTAAAGGTTTAAGTTAAGAAAAGGGATTATATTTGCTATATGAGCTTTTATCATGTGTTAATCCTTTACTACCTGAATAATTAGTAGGTTATTGTATAATGGAGCTTAGTATATAAA
>LBNU01031441.1:22745-53646 GCA_014162995.1 Artemisia annua | reverse complement strand
ATTACTTATCGCACTTTAATACTTGTTTTCTTTAAGTCACTTTATTACATGTTTCTTTACTTGCTTACTTATTTTGTGTCGCTTTATCGCTTTCCTTTACTTTAATTGCATTTTAATTGTCGTTGTAGTATAATCAAAACCAAAAATTATCTTTTAAATCCTATTCACTTCACATATCTCACGACTCAATCGATTAGATCAGTTCAACCCTCGTTGGGACTACGATCCGTGTTTAAGCTTCACCGCTTGATAATAACGCGATCAATTTTTGGCGCCGCTGCCGGGGAGCGGTTGATAAGATTAAGTCGTTCGATCGTTTGAGTATTGTGTTTAAGACCCTTCTTTCGAGAAGTTAACGCTTTTGTAAATATTTTCAAAATATAAAAACACAAAAATATTTTCTCTTCAATAATTGTTTTTCTTTTGATCTCTATTTTTCCTAAATTTAAAAATCCAAAAAGATTTTCTTTTTCAAAATTGGTTTTCACATTTGTTTCACTTTTCATTTTTTCCAAAAATAATCTCTGTTATCCTCTCAATTGTTTAATTCTCTCCTTCAACCCTCTGTAACGTTTAATTCTTATGGCGGACACACGTTCTATGGAGGAATTGCTCCAAATTCCTGTACGTCTTGAGAAGGCCATCGTTATTCCACCGNGTTTTCACATTTGTTTCACTTTTCATTTTTTCCAAAAATAATCTCTTTTATCCTCTCAATTGTTTAATTCTCTCCTTCAACCCTTTGTAACGTTTAATTCTTATGGCGGACACACGTTCTATGGAGGAATTGCTCCAAATTCCTGTACGTCTTGAGAAGGCCATCGTTATTCCACCGATTCTTGCAGATGAATATCGAATTAACGTCGAGTTACTTGATTTCATTGATCCTTTCTTTGGTTCCGAAAGCGATGATCCTTACTCCCACATCAGCAGATTTTACCTAATAACCGGAACGTTCAAAATAAATCAAGTTCCTGATGATGTGGTGAAGCTAATCTTATTTCCGTTAACGCTTAAAGGAGCAGCTTCGAGATGGCTTGATCGCGAAACTCCTAATTCTATCACCACTTAGGATGATCTAGCGTCAAAATTCATGAATCGATTTTATCCTCATTCCAAAACGATTGAGATCCGGAAAGAAATCATTAACTTTCAACAACGTTTTGATGAGACTTTCGCTGAGGCCTGGGAAAGATTCGAAGATCTTATGAGAAAATGCCCACATCATGGTTTTTCAGAATTGCTTCAAGTCGACATATTCTATAATGCTTTAATGCAAAACGATCAAGATTCGCTCAATACGGCCTCCGGTGGTAATATCTATTGTCGAACTCCGAACGACGCCTTGAAGATTGTCGAAAACAAATCAAGAGTTCGCACGGCACAGAGCAAANACTTTAGCTTATGACGGTGTGCTTGACTTTCATTATCTTTCAATAACGATTTAGGGTCATAGAGTAAGAACACGATTCATAGAAAAGTGACCGATTGGATAAAATTTATCGTCCCTGATTTTTCACAAATTCCCAAACTAAGCGTAAAAATGGATCATTGTTTAATTGAGGATTCTATTCAAATGAAGGATTATAAAAATTCATCAGCTGCTATCACACCCGTCTTACCAATTATAAACCCAGAGAACTCTCTCATAATGGGGGACGAGCATCTTAGTACTATTCCGGCAATGGAATTTGGTGAAGCCAATAAGCCAAGTGCTGAGAACCTTGTCCCAATCCCAAGAGAGTCCGTGGAAATTTTTAACGGTGATTGTGAATTTGTTCTTGATACTCCCGACTCTTCCCATCCTTCTCTCACGCCGGTTGAGAAAAGAAACTCCGTTTTGGAAGAGGTCGATATTTCTAAGCCGTCAGATCCTTTGGAGCCCAAGCTCAAGGATTCTTTACCCGATTTTGAAAAATTTGCTTTTGATACGGCAGAAGAATGTGAAGTATCCCCTGTTGACAAATCTAAAGATCGTTTTGAAATGTTCTCCGATTCCGACAATGAATACGATTCTTTATCTTTTAGAGACATCGATTATGTCGACGACTTAACTTCTGAGCTCGTCAACTTAGAAGAGGAAGATGATTACGAGGTTAAAGATGAAGCTCTTCGTGAATAACTTTTGAAAGTATATCTTCTCATTGCTAAGATCGAAGCATTAAGTGGCAATCCCACTTCTCATCCCGATCTTTCTCTCCCAGTCTATGAAGCCTTTTCCTTTGATACGGAGGAGACGAGTCGTGGCAGTACCACCTCTCTTGCTTTTTCCTCTCTCCCGAATATGAATCGTTTCAATTTGATCTTGAGAAAGACGTTAGTCTGGGGGAGACGTACTTATTGATAAAATTACCCCATCCCTCCCTCCCAAGGTTTTTGATAATACACAAATGAGCTTTAACGATAATATTCAAAACATGAACCTTGAAAAATTTTATTTTGAAAATGAAGAATTGATTTTAATGGTGATAAAAATCTTTCTTCCATTCTTCACATTTACTGCTATTTCTCCCATCCGTCATTCCCCCGCGAGTGAGGATGTTGTTTTTGATCCCGGCATCGTCACTTTCATGCTGTGTGTTTCATTTGCTCCCCCAAGGACAAGTAAATTCGGGGCNACACAAATGAGCTTTAACGATAATATTCAAAACATGAACCTTGAAAAATTTGATTTTGAAAATGAAGAATTGATTTTAATGGTGATAAAAATCTTTCTTCCATTCTTCACATTTACTGCTATTTCTCCCATCCGTCATTCCCCCGTGAGTGAGGATGTTGTTTTTGATCCCGGCATCGTCACTTTCATGCTGTGTGTTTCATTTGCTCCCCCAAGGACAAGTAAATTCGGGGCAAGTCTAAGCTACACGACTCGATCATAAACAAGCGCTTCGTGGGAGGCACCCCATGCTTATCCTTTTATTTCATCTTTATTTTCTAATAAGTAACGTGAGGAGGGCGACCTCTTCCAATCTTGTGTTTGCTTGGTTGTTTGTGTATGTGCAGGATTTCCCCAATTCATGATGACTCTCGTGCTCGTGGTTCGTCTCATCTCCACTCGAGTCCCATGTATTGATGCTTGCTTGGAAATCAATATATCCAAAATCTTATCGACTAACGGTATCTTTGGCATACTTAATAAACGGCCTTAGATTATTTTTAGGATTACCCTTACCTTTTTAAACATTGAGGACAATGTTTATCTTTAGTCTGGGGGGTGAACCTTCGATTTGATTGACCTAGCACTTTCACCATTGTTGTCTACTTACGCAACCCCGTTTTTCCTCAAAAACCGCAAAAAATTGAAAACAATTTGAAAAATTCCAAAGAAAAAATGAAAAAATTAAAAATTATGCAAAAATAGAATAAAAGTTTTGACACCGCGTTTGACTTTCCTACTAGGTAAGAGTGAGAATAAAAATTTTGACTTGATCCGGGCGTGTTGAGCCCTAGCTTGTTCCCTTAACCAATGATGATCACAAAAGCTTTTGCTAGTTTTGTACACAAGGAGCTACTCTTTTGTCGGCTCCCGTACTTGACTTTATATATGCGTGGCTTGATTATCGGCTAAGCATTCGCGGATCTCATTATTTGAGATTTTAAATTTGCGGAGAACGTGAAATGATAGAGTTTCTTTAGAAGTTAGATGCTAAGCATAGAGTAGTTGGATCTCTTTAAGGCTCATCGAAGGTACTCATGTCTTTTTGTTCCCACAAAATTGCTTCACCCCATATCTGTGCAAAATAATTAAAGATGTTAGGTTTAGCCGATGAGTAGTTCTTTATCTTCTTGAGAGAATCTTTGCTTGAGAAATTGGGTACACATCATGGATACACGTTAGTTGAGTTGTATTGTATATCGTTGTATAAGCGTTTCGTACATTTCTACTGGTCCAGACATTCGAATAGCGAACGAAAGACCAGGAGTACGCATGTGGTTTCAGAGCTACCCTAAAGCCCGTTGTTATGTATGAGCTAAGGTGCTTTAAGACTTCGGATTGAGATCGGACCTTGGATCCTAGATTCCAACCCTAACAGTTGGCGGTAGGTCTTGGATTGAAACCGTGAAGGTTCGGAGTTGAAAAGTTACTAAGGCAAGCAAAAAAAAAAGGATGTTTGTTGAAGATTTATGGATTATGAGTTAAGTGTTAAGACTAAAGTTGGTAGCACGTGAGGTGCATGCGAATGATCCTAGATCGGGCGCATGAGGTGCACGTGAAGGTACTCTCCAACTTATGTCTATTTTGATGTATTCCAAAGTCTTTGTATGTATCCTATATCCTTGATGTGGACCACATTTCTCGAGCAAACCTTCTTAAGAGAAGATCGATAACTACTTAGCGTCTGAATTTGGTATCTTTATCGGACTAAAAACTATGAAACGAGATGCTTATGAAGAAATTCATTTCTCTCACAAAAATAAAATAATGAGATACAAAAATAGGAAAATGGGAGCAAGAGGTACACGAGTAACTTCCATGGGTAGCGTTAGCAGCTAATTTTTAATTAAACAATGATCCGTTTTTACGCTTAGTTTGGGGGCTTGTGAAAAATCAGGGACGATGAATTTTATCCAATCGGTCACTTTTCTATGAATCGTGTTCTTACTCTATGACCCTTAATCGTTATTGAAAGATAATGAAAGTCAAGCACACCTTCATAAGCTAAAGTGAGTAGAATAAAGTAGCATATGGAATAAAATGGAAAACCATGAGCGTTTTAGGGAATAAATGATTTCGCTTCTATCTTGAACGTTTTGCTACTTTTCAAAGTCAGTAAAGGGAGGTGTGAAATTATTTATCTTTAAGGCGTGACGTTATTACATTGCGTGAGGACACGCAATACCTTAGTCTGGGGGATTTTGGTATGTGCTTATTCACATACCTTTTATTCACCATTTTCAGACCTTAAAAGACCAAAAACTAACGTTAAATGCCAAAGATATCATGTTTTTGTGTTTGTGATCGTGCAGGGAAGGATATTGCATAAATGACATAGAAATCAACCAAAAAGCCCTAAAACGAGCACGAGATGTGGAAAAGTGTCAAAAGCCGAGTCAACGATGTTATCTACTTAAGAAAAGCCCAAGACGACAAAGTTATTTCTTAAAAGCTCAAGAAGATGAAAGAAACGCTTAATCGAAGTTGAAAGAGATTTATAAGAAAAAGCTTTCCAAGTTCGAGCAAGTGATCGTTTTTACATCTTTGAAGACATTGAGAAAGCACGTCAACACTTAACCTCAAAGTTACAACTAGTTACATTTAGCGTTTCAAACATTTAGTAGCTTGTAATAGAGTTTTAATGATGTTTTCATGAGATATGTAAGTCTAGGGGGCAAAGTGTACACGATGGCAAACTTGTAACCTCCCTAGCAACATAAATACCCCATGGGTGGCTTCATTTTGAAGCTAGTAGGAGTAGGTAGTAGATTTTAGTCTTGTTTTAAGTTTTATTTAGTGTAAGTTTTATTTTGAATGCAAGCTTATTTTCATTTCTTAATTCTAGCTTATTGTCACGCTTAATCTTCTTTCTAAATCTTTACAAGTTTATTGTCAATCTTTCTTTACATCTATTTCAATCGTCTACAAAAGCTTTTATATATTTCATCAACTTTGCATGTTTTCTATTCGTATGGTTTTGAAAATAATGGGTTAGGGTTTGTAATTGGTTCGTAGCTTATTTGGCTATTTATAAAGCTTATTTAGCTTTTTAAACTTGTTTTACATAAAGCTTTTATTAGTTTTCATTAGTTTTAATCTTTTCCTTCACGTTCAAAATTGTCCAGCCTTGATTTTTTGTACTTAGCGAGTAGGAACAAGGGTTTAGCGAGTTTGAAAACATTTTCTGCGAGTATCATAGCCCTAAAATTGCGAGTATGGATTTTGACTAAGTTCTAGCGAGTATGAACCAATCCTTTTAGCGAGTATGGAAATCATGTTAGCGAGTATGGGGTCACATTTTTGCGAGTATGGTTTGTACTTGTTTGCGAGTATGGTGTTTAGTTCATGTTAGCGAGTATGGGACACCAATTAGCGAGTAAGGCTCTTAGGTTTATTGCGAGTATGGAGTTTAAGTATTGTTTAGCGAGTATTGGTTAAAAGTAGCGAGTATGGTTTGTACTTTATAGCGAGTATGAATTTTCAAATTGTAGCGAGTATGGTCTAGTCTCATTTCTTTTCTGAGCCGAGTTAGGCTTTTCTTTTCCTCATCGTTTCATCGAGTGAGGTTTTATTTTTATTAAATCTAAACGAAACTCTGTCGAAATTTTCTTAAATCTTTTTAGTAACGTTTTCTGATTTAAGTCTTATGTCTTTTCGTTTTTAGTTTTAAACTTTATTTACGTTTAATGTTTTCAAGTCTTCTACATTTCTTTCGTCGCTTAGTAAACTTTTATTTTCGTTTATTAAATCTTAAAAACCAGAAACAATTTATTTTCTAAGTGCAAATTTAATTTCTTTATCGCTTTACTTTCTTTAAAATGAGTCTCGAGTAGTTTAAATCGTGTTTGCTTAGTGACTCGAGTTTGTAAGTTAGGTGTGGACTAAAAAGCTTGTGATTAATAATCGTTAAGATTATTTAGACTTGTGATTTTATGATTCGAAGATCAAAAGCCGGAGAACGATTAAATCACTCGTCTAGAGTTATTATCTCTTCAAAAGATTAATTGACAACTAATCTCGAGAAAGGAAAATAACTTGTCACAAACCATCAGCTAACACTTAGTGAACTTATTCACGTCGCTTTGCAAACATATTGTCTTTAAAATTCATTTACCGCTTTCATTACTTATCGAACTTTAATACTTGTTTTCTTTAAGTCACTTTATTTCATGCAACTTTACTTGTTTATTTTCTTTGTGTCACTTTATTGCTTTCCTTTACTTTAACCGCATTTTAATTGTCGTTGTAGTATAACCAAAACCAAAATTCATCTTTTAAACCGATTCATCTCACATATCTCACGATCTTGAGTGAAGAGATCAGTTCAACCCTCGTTGAGACTACGACTCGAGTTTATAAGCTTCACCGCTTGAAAAACGCTCAAATCAAAATGAATAAGGCAGGAGTTCTCTTTTTAAACATTGACATTGTTGTTGTTGTCCTGACGAGCTTCGCACTTCAACGAACTCTTCCTCCATTCTGTTTTCTCAACTCTGGGCATTCATTCTTGAAGTGTCCAATTACTCCACACTCATGGCAGGTTACCGTGACTTTCTGATGCATTACGAGGGTGGGAGCCTTGCAATCTTTGGCTTTGTGTCCGACCTTTTGGCAGTTTCCACATTGAGTGGGGCAAGGTCCTTTATGATGAAACTGACACTTGTTGCACTTAGGTAAAGTACCTGCATATCCTTTCTTTAAACTTAGCTCCGCAACGTAGGCCCTAACCACTTCATGTTGTTTGTTTGGCTGCCATACTTGATCGTCTCCTTGGTTGTCATCCCTTTTCCTCTTGTTTTCGTTGTTGTTGTCAGTAGTTTCTCTTTTTGTCACCTGAGCCATAAGCTTCTGAGACATCCTGATAGCCTCATCCATTGTTTGTGGGTCAAAGGAAAGCACATCTCCGCGGATGCAGGGAGGTAGTCCACCGATGAAAAACATTTAAATCTGAACGACCCAAATTTTCAAAATCTCGGTTTGTACCCCAAGTTGTTGATATTAATCATTTGACAAAACCAGTCACTCCATATTCCTGGCCTAAGGAAAATGCATCTGTTTCTGCTATACCTCAACACATGATTATACCTGGCTCATCTAGGATTAGTTCGAAAACAATGTCTAAAACAAGCATTAAAAGTAAAGAGTCTTATGACAAAAATGACGTGTGCAAGAACTATGATCTAGAAAAGGCTAAGAAAAAGGCACTACTTCAAAAGGACGGAATTCTAGATTCAAAACCTCGTGTGATGCCATCCTTTGTATCACAAAACACTGCTAGTAGTAGCAAACCAAAACCTAAGAGTACTCAACAAACTAATAGGAATTGGCTAGCATCTAAGAGTAGTTGCGTTAATAATCATGATGTCTATGCTTTAAAATATCTTCAAAAGGGTAATTCACGTGCAAAGGCTCAATCGACTAAGAAAAACAAACCCGTTGAACTAAAAGCCATAAATCAGAAATCTAAGAAATGGATCAATATAGGACATAGGTTTTCTCAACCAAATGATGCTCCCACATTTCATTCCGCTGCACCTAATAGGAAAACATCTCCTAGATCTAACCTTAGGTGGGTACCCACGGGTAGAATTTTCAAAGCGATTGGTCTTAGGTGGATTCCTACAGGAAAGATTTTAGATATTTTCACCAAAACTAATGTGAAATCCACAGAAACTATCCCTATGGCAAGTAAGAAAACCTGTGATATTGTGTGTTCAGGTGTCAAGAAGATAATTGACACTACAACTTTATGCTTCTAACATCCGGAACCCAATTACACTTGGGGATTCTTGTTCTCTGCTTTGTCTCTTCTTTCTTTCTTTGCAGATTCAACAGTGATGGTTTTCGTATACTTGAGTACGAAACCCGCACTTAAATGATGGCTTCAGAACAACTCAGTTTCAGACCCGAGCTTCACGTAATGGCTTCTGAGTACAACAGCTTAGGACCCGCAACCAACCGTCTAAATTTTTTAGATTCTTTAGTTGAATCATTGTCACTAGATCTTCAACAATTGGAAACCTTGTTCTCTCCACTGTTTACTGAGACTCTTGGATGTTGTGCTCCAGATGTATCTAATGTTTCCGCTACACAACCTGATACTTTTCCAATTCAAGATACACCTGAATCTACAACAACGACCGTTGCTGCAGATGCACCTCCAATCGATTCTCCAACAACAGAAGAACAAACTGCTTCCAACAACAATGATACAGCTGTTGATCAACAAAATCAAGAAGTACCCGCACTTGCAGATTATGATGGAAATGCTTTCTTCAATCCATTTGCACCGGCTCCAACCGTCCTGTTATAGCAGAGTCGTCTTCTCGCAATTTGGATCCGTCTAATATGCATACGTTCTACCAACATCACCCTTCGACACATCATTGGACTTTAATGGATTTGGTAAAACAAGCTGGACACTGAAGGCACAATATCTCGTAACAGATCTCGTTTGGTAGCAAAAGGATACGGTCAAAGAAGCAGGATTATACATCGCTATCATCAACAAAAGCAGGATACATAGCTATGTCTGCCTGCTCTGCTCCAATCATATGGATGCGATCTCAGCTCATGGATTATGGTTATATCTTTTGACAATATCCCGATGTACTGTGACCCCAAGAGTGCCAGTGCCATCTCCTGCATTACGGTTCAACATTCAAAATCCAAGCATGTTGCTCTCTGATATCATTCCATCAAGGAGCATGTCTAAAAGGGTACGATTGAACTATACTGTGTGGGATACTCAAAAAAAATTAAAAAAAAAATCATCTTTCAAAGTGTGCAAACATCAAATCTCCAACACATGTTTCTCATATGTAAAAAAAAAAATCAAAATTCAATCAGTGGAACAAATTTTGAGGGGGAGAAATTTTTTCACAAAATCATGAAGTTTACACACCTTATCATAATTCTTCAAGAAAAATTGTTTCTTTATCATTCAGATTAAAAACTCATTTTCAAAAGTTCTATGATCTCTCGAATTAAAATGTGCAAAAAAGTCTTCACAAAGTAAATGCTAATTCGAGGGGGAGAAAAGAAATTTTGCAGTGATCCCAACATTAACCATGTTTAGACTTCAAAAGGAAAAGCTATTAATTTTTTGACAAAGTTCACAAAAAGTCTTAAACTTAGGTAAAAGGTCATTGCATGAAAAATAAAATGGGCTCTAAACAATGTTTTCACAAATGTTCTCAAAAGTTTCACACATAATTAAAAACCTCAACGAATCAAACTAATGATTTTTTCTCTTCGATTTTTTTCCATAATTATGTGTTTATTGTTTCTTCATTGTGGTTGTCTAATTGTTCCCTAAAATGTTTCAAATGTTTTCAACTATCTAAAAGGCATAATAAAAAACTAGGGTTTATGTAATTATCGATCGGGTCATTTTTATGTGTTTAGTCTAATTAATTATTTCATATAGCTTTAGAGGACACTAAAGAATGCTCGATTAGTGTGTTTGCTCGATTAGAAACAACATAGGTTTGAAATCATGTGATTTAGGGTTTAAGATGTTGATGTGTTTGCTGCTACTACTAGGGTGTTTGTTTGTTTATTCAGGCATCATGATGCTAACATGTGTGCATAAATCTCATATCATAACCCCAAACCATGATAATAATGGGAGAATTTCGAGTGAGAGAATGAATTAATCTGTGATCTTGTTTGATAATTTGAGAATACTGAGCACTTAGGTAGATTTAGAATGAGTTTTTGATTCATCTGTATACTTGTTTGTGCCTGATACATTTCTCTGTATGCAAGTACATGTCATCCCATTGAAAGTCAAAATTTCAGCAATTGTCAAAATGTTTCTTATGGAACATATTTTGAGGTTAAAGTCTCAATGTGTTAAAAGGCTAAACTTGGAAATGGATTCAAGTGATGAGAAACAAGTTTTTCAAATTCTACATTTTCGCTGTACACCGGTAAAGCAAGTGTGGAAACCAAAGCAAAGTCGTTCAAAACCTTTCAAATTTCAATATCTAGAATGCTTTGGTTGCAATAAAAGAATGACTCTGAACATCCCAAATACCGGAAGGCTTCCATTCATCACAAATCTTCAAAAAGAACCCATGAGGTTCAACTCTAGATGGAAATCTTCTTCTTCAGATTTTAAAACTCAAAAGAGAGACACCAAGTTTCTCAAACAACTTTCAACAGAAAAAGAGTTTTAAATTTCTATTGATTCAACGAGTGGTATTTCAACATGAAACAAAGTTTTTAGTCATCGTTGGAACTCAACTTCTTTTAATCGGATTAACACAACCTACAAATGGATTTCAAATTTTGGTCAACCCATTAGCGTCGTGCTTGAATGGGTTCCCGAGGTTGTTCTCTAATCTGATATTCAAGCATTCTTTGTTGCATAATACTTGATTGTGTTTTCTAAAACCTTGAGCAGAATCATCCCGAGAATTTTCAAAAAGTATTTTTAAATACGATTCAAAATTCTGCTCAAGAAGACTATCTCTGGAATAAACATCATTATTTGAGGGGGAGTATTTTGTTAAAAGAAAAAAAAGTTTTGTATCAAAACAACGGCTTGTGCACACATAACAGTGTACAACCCGCACTTTGTACTTAAAGGACCCTGTGGTACGCATCAGTGCTACAATCCTTACATAAGGAGCGAAAGCTTCTTACTTTTGAGTATAATTAACAAACTTTTCATGATTTTTACAATTCTGCTCAAAAGACAAGTATTTCAACTCAATGAGTAGTCACTTGTTGAGGGGGAGCACTTGATTAAAAACATCGTTCTAAATCTTAAAGTCTTGATTGATTTCTCCCCATAAGACTCAAAAAGGCATATTTTAATCAAAAAGTTTACAAAACAACATTTGATATGCTATTTTTGAGGGGGAGAAGATGAAAAGTGATTAAAATATGATGTCAAAAAGTTTTATCTTGTGCGAGCTCGACTCAGAATTGACCCACGAATTGACGAAACAACAAATGCTAGTATTCGAAAGGACTTGTCCGAGTAGAAAGTACCGTTTCGAGAAACTCTTCTTAGACGTTTACTTTGACGGGTCTAACTTCCTTTAAAGGAATGTTAACAACTTCAAGTTAGTTATTAGGGCTAGTTATAACCTAAAAACTGATAATGGATCCCTTTAACTAAGCAACGTAAACGTGTCCCTCGGGTACAGTCTACTAAGAGTGGATCAATTCAAAAGTGCCAACTCTTCCCGCACATGCAAATTTCTGAAAACATTTATGAGCATATGTGGAGGGGGAGTCTTTCAAATGAAATCTAAAACCCTCAAAGTGTTAACAAAAGGTTTTATACTCATAAACACTTTAAGAGATTTTCAAATGTTTGGTTCAAAGGCATCAATAGGATAGCCATGGAATTACAAGGTGACTAGGAATAGGAATAACCGTCCTATGATCCGCCAGAACCGGAGGGATCTACCCAAGGACAACACCAATAGTTAGAAATTAGAAGTCCTTAGGTATGATATGAAAAAAGGAGAAAAGAATGAAAGGGGAAAGAAGGGGTTGAAGAATTAAAAAGAAATGAAAGAAAAGGGTGAAAAGAAATAGCCCTCCATTTGTTCAACCTTAGGTCAGACACCGGGTTCAATTCATATGCTACTGGTAGTTGCTAAGGCGACACCGGTATTGAAGATAAAGACGTCATGGACCCAGTGACGCAATGCACCTAAACCTTCTTAGCCACTCAAGTTTTTCTCAAAAGATACTTGTTTCATTCACACGGAGAACCCTGCATAATCTATTGACCATTCACTACGAGTGTGTCGATATTGAAAAAGAGGTACTCTGCTCCACACCTCCGACGACCAAAATATGCACAAATTGAGTCTAGAGCCACGAGATACATCAAAGATCTCTTAGGAACACATAATACTTCTACACTAGTGTCTAACATCATTGGACACTATGTGTAAACTATCGAGTCCTACGCAGATCTTAGCAATCTGCCTTAACGTTTATGAGGGATTTACTTATGTATTTCTCGAATGATAGAACGGAAATCTTGCCAGGGTCAACATCAAACAGCCCTGACAGCAGGTCAATTCGGTGATTCCTTGTGGATTACGCTTAGTGTTTGCGATGGTTCCAAACGGTCTACAGTCGTGGGGTGATCTCCAGCGACCCACCTAATCGTGGGTGTACTTATGTATGTCTGTGTAAGCCCTCTAGGGGGTATCCGATTAGGAACGGCCTTGGTAAGGATTAGAAGGAGTCTTCACACTATGCTTTCGACAAATTCTAATTTCCAAACCTGTAAGTACCGGATGTATTATTGCTAACTGTTTCAATGCAGGTACAACCACCATCTTGAACACCAACCTCCACATGCTCATACTTACATATCAATGATTAATAAAGCTCTCCTCAAAGATCAAAGCATTGTAAAAGTCAACGAAATATTCTACGTCGAATGAAAGAATCTACAAAGTGAAAAGACAATGGTCTAATGCAAAGAAATGTTCAAAAAAGGATTCTACGTCAACACAAAGAATCTTCAACAAAGAAATGAGAGCTACGAATGTATGAAAGCACCAACGTCAAAGATGTATGAGCATGTTGGAAAGGCGCAAATCTACTGGAGACAAAGAAAGTGACGAATGGCAGATTACGACATCACTTGATCACTATCACATCATCAAAGACAAAGAACAAAGAACGATGAATCATTTATCTAAAGAATTTTTGAAGACGTCTAAAGCCGTGAAAGTCAAAGTTTAAAGACAAAGAAAAAGACGTCAAGCAACCTTATTAATCTTCATGACCGACCCTTAGGGGGAGATTGTTAGGAACACGTTTCACGTATTATCAAGTGTCGGTCATAGTTTATGTAATAGGTTGCTTAATATCCGGTCTTATATGTTAGTTATTATGTCTAGGCTTATGAAGTAAGCCCATGGGCCTAGGCCTTTTAGTTTAGAATAAGAAAGGAAGGAAGCCCTAGCTTCCTCTCCTATAAATACTATGTAAAACCTCATTTGAGGTTGTTGGTTCAATGTGATTCCATCTTCTCTTTTACACATAGTTCCTTCCATCCTCTCCTTTCTATCTCTTTCTCTCTCTAACTTTCTATCTCTAAAATATACTTGTGTATTCATAAACTTAGGACCTAACACTTTTTGTATTTTTTTTTATATTTTATGAAAGCAAGTAAAAATCTTGGGTATTGGAAGAGTAGGCGAAATTAGTTGCTAGTTAACTAACCCAAATAACTACTTATGCAAATAAAATAAAATAACAAGAAAAAGTAAATGGTTATGATACTTATATAAGAGAAAATGTGTTTACTTAGATTTCCTTACTCCCTAGCGATCTTTTACCGATTAATTGGTTTGTTGTAATTGTGTGGATGACGGGTTGTATTCCTTTAAACCATTCGTAGGGCCGTGTACGATCTTCCCTAACTCTATAAGCTCCTACTTCACTCCTATGTCGAGCCGACTAAAAGCTCCTAATATGGGATCACTAGAATTCGCTTATGCATTAAATACAACCATATAATCGTAGTACACATCCGATTCATGTTTCTTAAGACGTTCAAGCAAGTTACCGTATAGGAGGTTAGCCAATTTTCTTAAGCCTAACATCGACTTCACCCACCCACAACAATCACAAACAAACCAACAACATGTAATCAATAGCTAGGTTTCATTTCTAAGAAAACACAAGAAAAATCTAGCCTAGCATGTTAAAGTAAAGACAAGCATAAGATATAACCAAACAACACATAGACATATTGATTGATCTGAAAGGAGACTTATCTTTAATTGAACATCAAGGTCTCAAGGGTGAAAACCCCCTGAAAATATAGTGTTTTACGAACTAGGGTTTATCCCTAGGGTTCTCCGAAAAATTGCAACCCTAATGAATGAAAATTAGAAGAATATATATAGATTTTACAATCTGACGGCGTCATGTTTTAGAGTGTGACGCCGTCACCTCGCCGCCAAAACTCTCTCGGATTGCTCTTATTTACTCTTGACGCCGTCCCCCTTTAAATGTCTCTGGCCCGTCTCCCTTTGATCTATAACGTGACGGCCTACTCCCATTTACAAGTGATGCCGTCACGTGTAAATCCTCCAAAATCTTTCTGGGGCGTCTAGTGTAAAAATAATCTACCACTTTGTCAAAGCGTGACGCCGTCACCTCGTAAAGAGTGACGCCGTCAGGTACCTTTTCCAGCATGGTTTTGAGACTTTGTCAATTTTCTTCACTTTTATGCTCCAAAAACGTCAAAAATGCTTCCTTTTCCAGATTTCCTCTCCAAAGTACCTAAAATGACAAAAGGAATGATTTAAGGCAATATTTGATCAAATAATTACGGATTAGGGCTTAAATGACCCCCTAAAAGCGTAACACTTTTCGCCTCATCACCTACTCTTCCACTCTTTTGTTATCTTCCACCCCTTCATACTTTCATATTTCATCCCTTTCCTTCCTTCCTTCCTCTTCACTCTTTCCTATAAAATCCACCTCTCCACTTCCTTCCATCCCTTCGTTCCTCCATCATTTTTCACTCTATTTTTCCTACTCTATATTCTCTCCCTACCCCATCCTACAATGTTCTAAAAGTTAGAACTTGTATTTCTCTTCATATCGCAAGATTCTATTAGTTAGAAATAGTAAGAATATCTATGCCGAACTTTAATCCTCATTATGTTCGACTATGGTATTATATTATCTCGCCCTTGCAAAAGTTGCAAGAATGATATGGTTAACATTCGTCGCTCTAGCCATAACATGGGTTACTACCAGGTGATCAGTGGTTAAACAAGGAGACTGTAAAACTGGTCACTATGGCTAGAACTTGTCTCCACCATGGCTAGAACTTGTCTCCACTATGGCTAGAACTTGTCTACACCATGACTGGAACTTGTCTCCAAAATACTCCTGTACCACATGTCCTTAAGTGTGGTAAATTCTCTCCATTTCCCGCCAATACTATTTAAGGATGATTTATGATGACTATTCTATTAAAATGAACTAGGACGCTTTTTCATTTTAAGAAGAAAGTTATAAATTAAGCGGATCATGAATTTATAAGCTCTTGCTTACAAGAATTGGGACACCTTTACTTGTAAGTAACGAGATATAAGTGAATGAATCTAAGTATCTGGCACATGTACAAACATTTCCTATTCCGTTTGTACAACTCCTTTCTTTCCCTTTTCTTTCTCGACTCGTTCTTTCCCCTACTCCTACATTCATCTAAATCTCGGGACGAGATTTCTTCTAAGGGGGTAAGACTATAACAACCCACAAAATCTCGTCACTATAATACCCACCATAAATACCTATATCGGGTATTTCACAGGTAATTTTTTTCTTTTTATGTGCATTCACTACTTGCATGACTCTCTAGACCTACTCACGTATCCACACAAGCCAAAGATCTCTAAATTCACACCCCATAAACCTCTGGTATGTCAAGCATAAGATCACCACAACACCACAATAAGTAATCTACCAATCTAACAAACTAAAATCATCACAAAATCCTAATTAAGCCCTAATTAGGCCTATGTGTTTACTAAACCCTATATGCTTATCTAAACTAGTTTGAAAGTGTTCAAGGATTATGTATGAGTTACCTTAGGAACAATAGGATATCTTAGCACCCTTAGACATTAGTACAACCCCTTTGAACTTAGGTACAAGTCCCTTAGGCACAAAACTATACCTAGGTTATAACTTCCCCGAAACTAGGTCAAAGCTTCCCAAATCTTTCCCATAAGCTACCACCACTCAGCATAAGCTTCTTAGGACTTAGGATTAGTAACTAAACACTCATAGGACCATAATCTAGGCACTAGACCCTAAGCTAGACCCTAATCTCTCACTAAGCAAAATTAGGTTATAACTAAACATAACTTAACCCTAATCCTAAAACTAATTACCCTAAGCACCTCAAACGCCTCAAGCACCTAGCCTAGCACCTTAGTCATGCTTAGAACACACCTTATCACCTCCCTAGCTATCACACAAGGAGGTGGATCACCACCTTGTCACCTCCTTGTGCCGCGGCTACTTCTCCACCACAAACCACCCTACAAACGCCTATAGCTCTTCCTTGTCACCATGTAGCCTTCATTAGTCAGCTAGTAGCCTAGCTTAGTCATCTCCCCCCCCCCCACTCGACATCTCTACCTTCCCTTTCTTGGTCGCTACTCCAAACGACCTTATAAAAAGGCTCGTTACCCTTTCATTTCAACTCACACCATCTCACTTCTTTTCACCCCTCAATCTCTGGTTCTAGTAGTAGTATTAAGGTCATATTAAGCCTAGAACTCAAGTGCCTAGGCCTTGCATGCTTGTCGAGTTCCACTTTGCCCTAGAAAACCCTAATAGCCCTCGTTAAGCCCTCCCTTGATCACGTAAGCTTTTATACTTGTTCTATTAGCTTTATTATAGTCCTAGGATAGTTATAGGTTTCCTTAGATCACCTTAGAACCTTTCCCTAAGCCATGATCACTAAAAACTAGAACTTTTCATTTTTAAACCCTTATATGAGTCGTATACATGTTTATATGGTATAAGCCCTTTTCATAATCTATAAGCTAGTTTAGATAGCTTAGATAAGCTAATATTAGTTAACCATAAGCTATGATACGTTTTTGTATCATAAAAATATGATTTGCAAGGAATTAGGACTAGTTTTGCAAAGTTTTCCATGCATAGGGGTATATATGGTAACTTTCTGAAATATTAAGTCTAGGGACTATTTTTGACATTTCTTAGAAGTTATAAGTATAAGGACCCTTTTTGCAAAGTTATATAACCCTAGGATAAAAAGTAAAATAGTTATAAACTTATAAGGACTAGTTTTGCAAAAGTTATAAAGTTCAGTAAGTGGTAAATTTTGAAAACTTATAAGTCCAAGGGTCATTTCTGCTATTTTTCTAAAATATATAAAAACAGGGACTAATTGTGTCAAGTCTAGATAGTTAATAATATAAGTTAATAAGTCTACGGTAGATTTTGTAAATACATAAATTATATGGTTATAAAGTGCTTCATGTGAGGAGTATCATGTGGATATTTCATTTTGACGAGTTTGCTGGGTTTACCATTTAAAGTGCTTGGCTCCTCAAATGATTATTGCATATACTTCTGAATTATGATGGACCGAACGGTGTTATGTTATAACTAAACTCCAAATAAACACATAACACAATAGTAAGGAGCTTTATATGAGGAGTATTAACTTCTGAATTGATGAGGCGAAAAGTGTTACGCTTTTAGGGGGTCTTTTAAGCCTTAATCCGTAATTATTTGATCAAATATTGCCTTAAATCGTTCCTTTTGTCATTTTAGGTAATTTGGAGAAGAAATCTGGAAATGGGAGCATTTTGGACGTTTTTGGAGCATAAAAGTGAAGAAAACGACAAAGTCCCAAAAACATGCTGGAAATTGTACCTAATTGCGTCACTCTTTACGAAGTGACGGTGTCACATGTTGACAAAGAAGTGGATATGAAGTTACACGAGACACTCCAGAAAGTTTTGATGAATTAACGCATGACGGCGTCACGCTTTGTGACGCCTAGGCCTTCACGTTATAAGTTAAAGGGAGACGGCCCAGAAAGAAATAGAAGGGGACGGTGTCAGAAGTGGATCTGAGCAATCCGAGAAGTGTTTTGGCGGCGAGGTGACGGCGTCAAGAGCTAAAACGTGACGCCGTCAAGTTGTAAAATCTATATATAGTTTTCTAATTTTCATTCATTAGTGTGCAACTTTTGCGAGAACTTTAGGGATGAAACCCTGGGTCGAATTTTACTGTATTTTCAAGGGTTTTTCACCCTTGTTTCATCCATGCTTAATTAAAGATAAGTCTTCCATCAATCATTCAATATGTCTATGTGTTGTTTGATTTTATCTTATGCTTGTCTTTACATTAACATGCTAGGCTAGGTTTTTCTTGTGTTTGCTTAGATGTAATGAAACCTAGCTATTGATTATTGGTCGATGGTTGGCTATTAATTGTTGTGGGTGGGTGATTTGAATGTTAGGCTTAAGAAAAATTGGCTAACTTCCAATTGGTAACATGCTTGAACGTCTTAAAAAACATGAATCAAATCTGTACTACGATTAATTGGTTGTATTTAATGCATAAGTAACTATTAGTGATTCCATGGTTAGGATACTAAACGTGTCGCCATAGGGTGAAGTAGAAGCTTATAGAGTTGGGGAAGGACGTACACACCCCACGAATGGTATTAAGGAATACAACCCATCATCCATACAATTGTAACAAACTAATCAACCCGTAAAAGATAGCTAGGGAGTAATGAACTCTAAGTAAACACGCTTTTCTCCATATAAGTTTCACAACCTTTTATTTTCTTGACTTTTTATTTTATTTGCATTTGCAGTTATTTGGGTTAGTTGACTAGCAACTAATTCCGCCCACTCCTACAAAAACCGAGATTTTACTTGCTTTTAGAAAATATAAAAATACAAAAAGAATCATCCCTCACCCTTAGACCTAATTAGAGTAGCTTTCAATCCTAACGAACACTATTCCCCAAGTAGAACGATCAATCCCTCGGTACTTGCCACTACACTATACTACAACGGTTAGGTACACTGCCTGGTGGGGATTGCAAGCTTCTCGAGATCTTTTGAGAAGTAAAACCTCTTGCAAGGTTGCAAAATCACGCATCAAGTTTTTGGCGCCGATGTCGGGGAATAGTTATTGTTTAGGTTGAATTTTATTTTTATTAAGTCTACTGATCATTAGATTCCTTTCTAGTGAGATTTTTATTTTACTTTTATAGGTTTTCTTTAGTCTATCTTTTCTTAATGCTTGTGTTCGTAAGAAGTTTTCATTGACTATTCTGTTGAAACTTAGACCTTGATAGATCTTTGAGCCTTTGGATCGTTAGTAATGTCTGTGTAATCACAAACACTCTAAAAGAGAATATCTACTACTTGTACTATTTAGCGGAATTATAAGCACAAGCACAACACAAATACTAACAATGCTTTGATCCTCTATGGATCGTTTATTATCAACTAATGATGTTCTTTTCTCAAAACGTACATAATGCAGTAGCAAGGATTTCTTTTATACTACAAGAAACCCTAACCTCTCTTAAAAGAATCAAATCACACTAAAACAATAAAAGATATTCTATATATCTTGTCTTAGAATAAACTAAATAAACTAATTCTACATTCTACGGATTAATTCTATCCGCAGAATCTTCTCATCCGCGGGAACTCTTGTCAGCAGTAACCCGCAAGCTATCCGCAGAATCTTCTCAGTATTATTCCTCGGCAGTAGTTTCCATAATTCCCAACAATCCTCCCCTAATCTTGAAGTTGACCTGGTTAAGTTCAAGATTCTTGATAGATCTGATCACAGCAGAATAAGAGGAGTGAATTTGAACACTAGCAGCAAAGAAGCAAAATATCCACATCTCTATGAGTGATGAAAGTATAAACCCCATATCTTTGCAGCAACAAATGACATAATGTACATCAAAACATACTAGTTTCATACTATTCTCATCACATCCAGGTGTGTTAACTCCTTTGAGAGGTGAATCATTGAAAATAATGGATTTGATGCCTCTTTACCAATAGCCATCACTACTGGAGTAGCCAAATGATTTAGTTCAAAGAAGAACTATGGTACACTGATAACCATATGATTTTTAGTAAATCATCAACTATAAATGGATTTGATTTGTCTTTACCTGTAGCCGTTTGCTCAGGACTAGTCAATTCTTAGGTTGAATAAATCACCTTTGGTGAATTGATTACCAAATATGGTTTTCCATAGCCTTTACCACAAGCCATATCCTTGTGGGCTAGTCAAATCTTTGGATGTTCAAAAGAATAAGATCCATGGTGAATTGATGACCATTCAACTCTCAGCAATGAAGCATGGGTGAGTTGAGTACCCTATGGTTTTGAGCAAACCATTACAGCTATCAATAGATTTGATGTGTCTTTACCAAAGCTGTACCCTTTGGACTAACCAACTCTTTGATGGAACAGTCAACATCATGGTGAGTTGATAACCATAAAACAGATGTACCTGTATACAACAAAGAACAACAAATAATACAAGAAAGTTAGTTTTTTTTTCTTTTTTTTAACAAAAAACAATCATCCCAAATTAGTATCAAGCTGCAAACCATGCTTGGCTTTCATTTCATTCTTGAAAAGAAGACTCTGCCTCATAGCTTTGACCAACTGCTCAGCATATGTCATGTCATTCCCAACCACGTCTGTAGGAACAAGCAGCTTCATCCCCAACATCTGTCTTAGAATCCTAAGTGAGATGGGATAAGTAATCTCAGCACACATGTAAAGAATCTTTCCAGCATCAGTGGAGAGCACATGTACATTAGGGAGAGGATAAAACTTCCAATTAGCAAGCTCCCATTTGGATTGACCCATCCAAACCCTGAATCCTTTACTAACAGCTAGGTTGGAATCAAATAATGTAGTCAAGTCCCCATGTAAATATAAGCCACATCCTGTAGGCTCCTTGTTTTTGTAGTAGGAAGTCACCCAACTATACTAATTCACCAAATCCTGTCTATCCACAAAAGTTAAAATTTCACTTAGAAAAGTAAAATGTTTAACTGACCCATCTGCTCTATGAATAGTGTTGATATCTTGATCTTTCAGTTGAAGAGGTGTGATTTCCCACTCAACCAAAGGAACATGAGCCACAGGATCTTCACCATCATCTTCCTCAATCTCAATATACTCAGAATCTGCCAAGGGTGTAACCAAACCTCTAGAAACCCTTTTTCTAGCCAAAGTCTTCTTTCTCTTGCCAGGAGAAGGTGAAGGTGTGTCATCAGAAACATCAGCAGGTGCAGATTGGTCAGCAGGAACAGGTATAGGGACAGGAGTGACAGTAGGATCTGCTGGAGATGCATCAGCAGGAGCAGCATGAGAGGTATCAGCAGAAACAGTATGAGATGTATCAGCAGGAACAGATTGTTCAGCAGCAACATCTGTAGAAGCTTCAGCAGAAACATCATGAGAAGCATCAGCAGTTGGTGGAGCACCAGGACCAACTCTTGCTTCAGTAGCCCTGGCAAGTTCAGCTGCATCATCAGCAAGCATCCTTTGAATAGCTTCTTCACTTAACCTATCTTCCTCAAGCTGCCTCTTAGTCTTTTGTCTGGTAACAAGCCCTTTAGTAACCATAGGAGCCTTCCCCTTATCTATGAGTGTGGAAGGCTCAGCAGGGAATGATATCTCAGCAGGAAGAGGGAGATCAGTAGGAACAGGTGAAGCAGCAGAAGTGGTCACAGATGGTACAGCAAATGAGTCAACAATTTGCACATAAGAATTACCATGACCATACTTGAACTTCTTAGAAGGTGGTTCCTCTAGTGTTGGTTTGGATGTGCCCTTCTGACCCTGAGATATAATATAGTTGTATGTTTTCACCAACTTGTCATGAGGCATATTCCAAACCTGCTCTTTAGTCCACCCTCAATTAAACATAGCTGAACTCATATTCTTGACCACCATCCTCATTTGATTGGTCATTTGTGCCTGTGTTGGAGGCTTATCCCTTTTTGCTTTTGCTTTCTTCTCATCCTGCTCCTTTTTCTTCCTTCTCAACAAAGCAATAATATTATCAGAAGAAACATCATTTCCAAGTATATCTTTTGCAAGTGAGGTATTGGAAGCAATCTGAGCTCCAATATGCATCCAAGCAGCCTCATTAAGTCTGAAGCTTGAGCATCCAGTTCTCTCCTTCTTTCAAGTGACAAGGTAGAAACATAAGTAGCCTTTGCCCTGGCAATCTCTGCATCAAACTTTGCTTGTTGTTGCTGAGCTAAATCTTCACTTTTCATGAGATCTTCATATTCTTGGAAGAGCCTTTCTTGAGCAATTATTTCTGCTTCTGTTATTTTATCTGAACCAATATCTTGATCAACCAAATCAACATGTTCTTCTTCAGTAGAAACAAAGGTATCAGCAGAAGATGTAGCAGACTGATGTGCAGGAGAAGAAATCTTTAAAGGGTCAGCAGAGACACCAGGAGCACTCACACCTTGAATATCAGTGGTAGGAGCTGCATCAGAAACCCCAAATGTTCTGCCATACATAAAGATAGGAGGATCCTCTCCTGAAGGAACAGCAGTTGATGGCTCTTGAACTGTAGTAGTAGGATCAGTCTTATTACCAATATCATCAGCAGGATCAACATCCATGGATTGCCCAATATCAACAGAAGAAGGTGCAACAGCAGAATCAATAACTGGTGTAGAAGTGTCACCCCCACTCTTACTAAAGAAATGCTCACTCTGAACCTTGATGGGACTCTTGTTCTTTTTAATGCCAACATCTGTAAGTGGTGGAGAGGGAGTGAGGTTAACTTCATTAGCTGCAGCCAATATATGAAGTGAATCAAGAGATACAGATTCCTTTGTTGGATTGTCTACAGGAACCTCCAGTTCATCTTCTGATTCAACCACTAACTTCCTCGTCTTATTGGTCTGAAGCTGATCTTCCAAGTTCTGAACCCTTTGTGTTAAGACACTGATTTGACCTCCAAGATCTGCTTTGGTCTGAGAGAGTTCCCTTTCCAAATCACCAACTTGTGTGACATACCTGTTAAGCAACTCATAGACTTTGGTTAGTGATACAAGGTCCTCAGCTGTACCAACAGGTATACCAGTGGTTTTGGGAGCTTCATTGGACCTGGTAGGAGACATATGAAAAGCATCACCAGTAGTGGTGGTATCAACAAAGGACTCTCTAGTTGGACTAGAGGGATGTGGTCCTGTGAAAATAGGTGTCTCTCTATTGGGCTCATTAACAGATGGTCCTATAAAGTTAGCACTATGATCAAGTTGGGGAGCAAAGGGTGTCTCATCCTCATTCCTAAGGTCAGCAGCATCCTCATCAGCAAGATTGACTGGTTGCAGAGGAGTAGCAGGTTTCTCATTAGGAGTATCCACAGGATAATCATCAGCAGCTGCTGATGCAGATGCTTCAGCAGCTTCAGATGTACCAGCCCCCCAGCTGCTGATGCACTGGCATCAGCAGTATCAGGCATGGGTGGAATACTATCCTCAGCAGCATGAGGGCTAGGTGGATTACCACCTTCAGCAGCACCAGCCAACATAGCTAGTGTTTGAGGCCAATGTGCACCAGTGTATTGACTATTCATACTGGAAAAGACTTTAGAGGTCAACTCTAAAATAGGTCTATGTGTTCTATCACGTGTTTCTATACCTATTATGATTTGAAGGAACCTAGGGTACATATAAAACTTGTTATCAGCATTAATATTACTAATCATACCCTGAAAGATAAATCTAGAAAAGTTAAAATTGGTACCCTGTGATATACAAGCAATAGCACATGCCAGATATGTAGAGAACTGATCCAACCATCCAGTTTTATTACTTACACACTTTAACAAAGTATGCACAAGAAACTTCCATTTAGGACACAGGAGTTTCTTATACCATGCTTTCTTTCCATCACCCTGATAACCAATAGCCTGTAAGGCAGGAAGTATCACTGCCTTATCTTCATGATACTCTCCATCCGCATCTTTCAATTTGAGTTTAGTGCGGATTAAGGACTCAGTAAACTCATACTCTTTCCTATCAATAGTGGCGAGAATCCTTGTGTTATCATCACCTATTGTGGAAGTATCCCAAAATTGCGTAACTAATGATTCACATACAAGTGAGGGATAGTGTGTGAGAGCAAAATTAAGATTAGACCTCTGCAAGAATTCTACCATTGGATCTGAGACCTTAATGAATCCACCCCTTACACCTGACGAACTAGCGTCATTGCGTAACCAAATCAAAAGTGAAATTATGGAGCTTAGAGAACTTAATAGTTTAATTGATGCTGAGCTCGATCATGCACTTAATGACCTAGCAGGCGCCATGTACGCAAGCAAGGATTTAGAAAATGATGATCTTATGAATACTGGAAGTTTAGAGGGAAGGAAAGACGAGGGATTAGGTGCCGAATATTTCAATCTATACCCCACTAAGGAAGAAATCGCCTATTACAATAACATAATCGATAACCCTTGACCTCCCTTCGTTAAAATTGATCCAAAAATAAAAAGGGGTAACCCTTGGAATGTTAAGATACCATGTATGATCGAATACAAATACGTTGATCAAGCTTACATTAATTTTAAATCCCCATTCAACGTTATGTCTTCGAGTGTTTATAATGATATAGTGAATACAAGGCTTGAACCTAGGAGGGATCCCAACTACCCCGGTGGAATTTCTAATTTTGTTGGGAGAGTTAAAGATTTACATGTTTTTGTTGGGAACTTCACTTATGTAATTGACTTCGGGATTGTTGAGGACTTGGCAAGTGTTATAGATTGTAGCTTATCCCATGTCGTATTAGGAAAGCCGTTCGTAGAGGAGTCCAAGTTAAGTTATGATCGGTGGGATGGGACAGTTCAATTTTCTAATGAGACTGATAGGATCACGTATAGGATGCCTAGTAAGATGAAGGAGTTTCGTTTGTGCCCCAACTAAATAAAGATAACATTAGTGCAATCGAGGGCGTTAATGAAGAAGATAAGAGAAAGGGCATGGATTATGTATGGGAAAAGCGGAGTGATGCGTGGGTTTTGCAATCTTTGCACTTAGTTTTTACCTCTCAAGGGATCTTGAGAAGCTTACAACCCCCACCAGGCAGTGTACCTGACCGATGTAGTATAGTGAAGTGGCAAGTACCGGGGGATTGATCGTTCTCTCGGGGAATAGTGTCGTTAGGCTTGAAAAGCTACTCTAATTAGGTCTAAGGGTTGAGGGATGATTCTTTTTGTATTTTTATGTTTTATGAAAGCAAGTAAAAATCTCGTTTTTTGGAAGAGTGGGCGGAATTAGTTGCTAGTCAACTAACTCAAATAACTACTTTTGCAAATAAATTAAAATAACAAGAAAATTAAATGGTTGTGAAACTTATATGAGAGAGATATGTGTTTACTTAGATTTCCTTACTCCCTAGCTATCTTTTATATGTTAATTGGTTTGTTGTAATTGTGTGGATGACAGGTTGTATTCCTTTAAACCATTCATAGGGCCGTGTACGATCTTCCCTAACTCTATAAGCTCCTACTTCACTCCTATGTCGAGCCGACTAAAAGCTCCTAATGTGGGATCATTAGAATTCGCTCATGCATTAAATACTACCAAATAATCGTAGTACACATCCGATTCATGTTTCTTAAGACGTTCAAGCAAGTTACCGTATAGGAGGTTAGCCAGTTTTCTTAAGCCTAACATCGACTTCACCCACCCACAATAATCACAAACAAACCAACAACATATAATCAATAGCTAGGTTTCATTAGATCTAAGCAAACACAATAAAGACCTAGCCTAGCATGTTAATTGAAAGACAAGCATAAGATATAATCACACAATACATAGATATATTGAATGATTTGGAAGAGACTTATCTTCAATTAAGCATTCAAGTTTCAAGGGTGGAAAACCATCAAAATATAGTAGAAAAAACGAGCTAGGGTTTGTTCCCAAAAGTTGCACACTAATGAATGAAAATTAGACGAATATATATAGAATTTACAATCTGACGGCGTCACCTTATAGGGTCTGACGCCGTCACCTCGCCGCCAAAACACTATTCGGATTGCTCAGATCCACTTCTGACGCCGTCCCCTTGTAAATCATTCTGGGTCGTCTCCCTTTAGCACATAACGTGACGACCTACAACTTCTAACACGTGACGCCGTCACGTGTTATTTCTTCAAAACCTTTCTGGGGCGTCCAGTGTAAAAATCATCCTTCTTGTTGTCAAAGCGTGACGCCGTCACATGGTAGAACGTGACGCCGTCAAGTACTGTTTCCAGCATATTTTGAGACTTTTTCGTTTTCTTCACTTTTATGCTCCAAAAACGTTCAAAATGCTTCCTTTTCCAGAATTCCTCTTCAGAGTACCTAAAATGACAAAAGGAACGATTTAAGGCAATATTTGATCAAATAATTACGGATTATGGCTTAAATGACCCCCTAAAAGCCTAACACTTTTCGCCTCATCAAATACCCTTACACTTGAGATTTGCTTGTCCTCAAGCAAATGCGCTTTTATTCCAATCAAAATATGAGCTAGGGGTCATTTAACACGAATATAAAAGTAATTACAACAAATAGTTACTCAACCCTAGTCATAACAAGCACGGAAATCATACACTGGCACCTCACAAATAGTGTTTGGATACTCTCATCTCTCGGGTGTTATAAACCTATATAACTAAATGGAAATGGAAGAAATATCACTCACTACCTGTCATAGCAAATGGATTACCATAGGCTTGGGCAAGAATCAAAAACCTTCTCCACTAGGCGTAAGCACCTAAGATAAACTATCAAAGAGGGCTTTATAAAGGGTTATAATGTTAGGTGTAGGGATATGATAAACACGGATTTGTTGGAATAAAGGGTATTTTTAGTGGTAGCGAGTTAATTATCTTGATCAAATACATGCCCAAGGTGGCGTTGCTAAGCCAAGACTCGACTCGACTTAAGCCAAAAATAAAATATAATAAACATAAATAAAGATAAAATGAAACGGGATGGTAGTCCGTATGTTTTTTCTACTTTTCTTTTTCCAATTTTTTTTCGTTTTTCTTGTTTTCCGATTTTTTTTCATACACTCTTACCCTACCATCCAAAATAATACATCATAGGTGTCACACCCTGAATTTACCTGTAATATGGCAGCAGAATTGAATTCCCGGGTGTAACGATCATGGCATCTCATACAAGATTACATTGAACGACCTAAAGTGTCGTTTTGTAAATACAACGTTTGATCATTTTATTTAAAACATAAAGGTTTACAACAAAGGTCCCAAATAGTCTTACACATTTATTGAAAATAAAACAACAAGATCAAACGATAGATAAGTGCATTGACATAAAAACAGTGAGACGCGTCAATCCTTGACTCCATGTTTGTTCAATGCAAGTCACATGATGTTACTCTAGTTACCTGAAAATACATTGCTAAAACGTCAACAATATGTTGGTGAGAAATCATAGGTTTATAAAATGGAAGTTATACGGAAACCATAAGTATATATGTATAACTACCCGTCATATGTTAATGAAAAATAATACAATAGCACTTAAGCTCATGACCCCGAAGCTTGACTGTATGGAATGCCCCTAAAGAGTGTTTTGCCAGACACTCTAATATGAATAAAAATGAAATGCATCCGCTTGACTGTCGGTAACCCCAACACGGATGGAGGCGTCACCCTCAATAGATCTATCCACTCACTCTCGCTTAAATACAATTAACGGTTCATGATAATAGGGGAACTTTCATAGGCAAGGTGGTAACTTAAGCATTGTATATGGTTTGGTATACTTAGTTCCGTATGGAAAAATGGTGCAATGTATTCTCCCCCGTGGGATTTGAAAACAATAAAAGAATGCATACGGGGCTATGAAAACTCACCTTAAGGTACGGTATGAACGGAAAGGTATGAGCTGTGGTAATAAGGTGCAATCTCCTAATCGCAACCTATAATGAATGCAAGTAATCTAGTTTAGATTATGAATTCGGTTTATGTATGCACTTGCACTAATATCTATACCACTCGTTTTTGTACTCAAAATATATATTGTTGGCGAAAATATAGATTACATCTTCGTATAAGGTCATGGTGATTATTACATGTTTATATGGTTTAACAATGTTATATAATAGTTATATAGTGAAATATAGTGAAATATAGGTTTTTGACGTAAAATATAACACTTAGAAATTTTGGAAGTACGGTCAAAAATGGCTTCGGAAAATTAGTTGTAAAACAGTGAATATTGAGAGTTAGGAAGTAAAATTAGTATTTCTGGAAAGCTTAGCACCAAGCCTCAAAATGTTCAGAAGTGAAGTTTTGCTCAAAGTGTCTAGATTTTATGCTAAATGGTCGAGAAGTTTGGTATTTTAGACTAAAGCTGTCATTTCTGGGCAGTTTTTATAAATATTTGGATGACTGTAAATTACTCATCTTAAGTCCAAATAACGAACGGCTTTTTGATTTGAAAACTAGGCAAGGTGCTCTAACTTTTGTTCCTTGTGGTCCAAAACTCTAAAACTGAGTCAATTGACGGGAAAATAGCTCTCAACATAGGTGTTTATAAGTATACTTAGAATATTTTCTGGATAAGTGCTGGTAACTTATATATGAAAATAATAACTTTCGAAAAATCATAACTAATTCGTTATAAGGCCGATTTTCAAGTTCTTTATATCCCCGAAAAGGTAAAAAGATATACTAACATAATTTCAGTAGTTTGGCAAGTTTTGAAAAGGTCTAAGGCTCGTTTTTGACCAAAACATTTCGTACATCAGCAACCATTTTCCGGAAATTTACGTAAGTTTAGTTGTAACTTGTTTTTAACACAACTTCTTCGTTATAGGTCCGTTTTTAGTGGTTCAAAAGGCCATAGTTTCATCTAAGGATGTATTTTCTATATCTTAGGTCCAAAATAAACCAATACTCACTGAATTTTTCTAACTTTAAAAATATGGACAGATTGTTTATATAGAGTTCCAAAAATGATATAACTTGGTTTGTACATGTCCAAATTCACTACTATAAACAAAAACTCATCCCTTAATCTACCATACACCTTCTTAGGGTGTCATGGGTTCCCTAATATCACCACTTCAATCACTTCATCAATATTTCATAAGAACTCCATTTTTCACATAAAATGATAGAAAATTAGGTTTTTGTGGTATAGACTTCATAGGCAAGTTCAAAAATGAAATTTCTACATAAACCTAACAAGAATTTCATGGTGAAATTTATAGAAAAATTAGTGGTTCACTTACTTGGAAGCCTTAATTCTTTTTAGTTGTAAAAACCTAACAATCCATAGGTTTCTATCTCAAAACCTTGTAATAGATGTGTCTACTACTTGAATATAATTTGAAACTTGAAAAACAATGGTTCTTCTTGGTCTTCTTGGTTGGAACGAGCACAAGCACACAAAGAGAAGAGAAGAAAATTTTTTCTATCTTTGAATTTGCATGTAATAGTAGCTTAGTGAATATTAGTGATATAGTGGGAAGATAGTTGGTGAATTTATGAAAGAACAAGTGTCCCTAAGACACCCAAAACCGGCCACCTCATGAAGAGGTGGGTGGTTTGTCATTCTTGTCCCACTATTTGATTTACGGGGTACCGTTTAGTGCATCGTTTGGTATTTTTAGCGTTATCGTGTACCGGGTTAACTAAACGTAAAATATATCGGGACTATACGGGATATAATAAAGTTGTAAAAATTATAAAAATATAATTTTCATACACATTGGGTATTTTGATAGGTATTGCTTTATTAATATACTTTTATTTGGTACATAGGTTCAAGTACATGTTTATTATTTGGTTAACCACCAAAAGTAAATAAAGTATATTTTTATAACTTAAATGGAAAAATAACTAATATAAAAATATATTAGTACACTAGTGGAATTTGTTTGGTACATTAGGTTAAAAATAAATAACTTGTCTTATTATTTATATACAAATAAATAAATAAGAATAACTTGAAAATATATATTTACGAGTGGAATAGAATGCAAATGATGTCGTGATGCAATGTAGACTAACCCTAGTCTAGGAAATGTACGATGGTTGAAAATGTGACTTAACCTATCCGGTCTCGTCAAATGGATACCCGTAAACCCTGTTTACGTGAAATGTTGAATTGAAATTCAATGAATAGGAAATGTCGGGAATAATGAATTGACCTGAAATTTGAGAATTATGACAGTAAGGAATAGAAGTTTTGGATTTAGGGTCCTTAGCCGGAGTTACTGGAGGTTCAAAGACGACTCCCGGCTTTGGCTTTGTTTTTGGTACAACCTGAGGATGGACGTGTGATGTACTTTGTGGGCTTGTAACTTGCACTTTGTCCTTTGTCGCCTCAGGCTCACGTTCCACTACCTTTGGAGGAGAGGAAGAAGAGGTAGTAGGAATCGCGGGTTCATCATACGAAGCACCACTCCTGGTTGTGATCGCCTTAGCATCGCCCCTCGGGTTAGCGATCGTGTTGCTCGAAAGTTGTCCTGAGCCCGAGGGTCGATCATTTAAAGACTTCTTGATCTCAGAAATCTGGCTGACCAATAACCGATTCATTTCCTCTTGGGATTTCATGAATTGTTTCAACAACTCATCAGATGACGGTCCGGTAGGAACAATAGCTTGAGTTTGAGTAGGAAA
>LBNU01031441.1:0-22234 GCA_014162995.1 Artemisia annua | reverse complement strand
TTAATAACTTGTCTTATTATTTATATACAAATAAATAAATAAGGGTAACTTGAAAATATATATTTACGAGTGGAATAGAATGCAAATGATGTCGTGATGCAATGTAGACTAACCCTAGTCTAGGAAATGTACGATGGTTGAAAATGTGACTTAACCTATCCGGTCTCGTCAAATGGATACCCGTAAACCCTGTTTACGTGAAATGTTGAATTGAAATTCAATGAATAGGAAATGTCGGGAATAATGAATTGACCTGGAATTTGAGAATTATGACAATAGGGGCCTCGGTTCTCCCCTTACACTTGAACTTTTACATACTTTACAAATAACTATTCTAATGACTCGAATTAAGATAATTGAAAAACCTGGAGTACTTTAAAATATTAACGCACATCTGGGGGTAATAATTGACTTCTTCCCCATTACTCTATTACATTAGTACTTTACCCATGAGTCCCAATCGTCCCAAAACAATATGTACAAGCATATGCCTCGACTTAGCAACCATGTTGTCACAATAATGCACTAAAGATGAGTGCATACAACGTAGGCTAAGGCGACTTGGGTGTACAATTGGGCAGATTGTAAACAAATTCTTCCTTTAAGTAAAATGCTTAAAGTTAGAAATGAAAAGATAGGCTCTGAGGGGTGTACTAGGGGTATCGTGTACTAAAAATGAGTACAACGCTAAGGTGTGGGAGAATTACTTGACCAATGAAGTCAATGTAATTATAATACGGGTGTAAAACAAGGGTTATCCTAATGCCTCTTATCATGTAGTAAATCTAACTACACGAATGTAGTCTCACTTGTGGATTTGGGATGGTCCTAACGCAAGTTCTAGAATCTGTTGACATAAATAATGCATAAAAACGTTATTTATATTTTTAGATATCTCTACGTTTTGACGATCACAAAATGTAAAAACATAAAACGTAAGATTACTACGTAAACAAGTATTAAGTTAGTTTATATCATTTTATCCAACCTAATCACTCAAGGTATGAATAAACAAGTGCTTAATACATTTTATGATCAAAGGGGTATTTAATTAATTATTACAAAGTTTATTAAATAATATAAACATATTATATATTTTTGAAAAACACTTTTGGTAATAAAGGAAAATGTTTAAATCATACTAAATATATGAATTCAAATTTTTAACCAAAATCAGTTAGTTTTTCACCAAATAAACTTTCCCCAGAAAAAGACAAAGTTTCTGGCCGTTACAGGTGGGCGGCCCCCTTAATTTTAAGGGGGCTGGCCACGAATTAAGGGGGTCGGCACGCTCCCTGTGTCAGAAAACTTTGCCTATAAATACCACCTCAAACCTGGTATTTTTCCTCACCTTTTGCACTAAAATTTTCAGATCCAATCCTCTCCAAACATCTTCCAAAACCCTTTGATCATTAGATTATTAATCCGTGTTTCAAGTGATTCAATCCCTCCTCATCCATCCTCATCCAAAGTGCAAAAGAAGAATACTCCTTCAACGTCAAGTTTGAGAAGTATTGTATATTAGTTGTGTATATTGTGTATATCTTTTGTGAAGTAGTGGTGTGCTTGTAGTTAGATAGATCTATGTGTGTTAGTTGTGAATAGAAGTTGTGTAGAGAAGAAGAAGTAGTGAAGTAGTGAAGAGGTGTGGAGTAGTGAAGAAGTTGTGGTGTGTATAAGTTGTGTAGAAGTAGTGCTAAGTTGTGTAGTGGTGTGAGATTGGTTCTAGCTAGAATTAGAACCCGACATTTAGCTTAGTGTCGTAAATTGGTGTAAGCAAAAGTCGTGTAAGGTTTTCTCCGCCATAAGGGAGCTTGTTGACATAGTGAAGAAAACTCCCGAGTTGGGTGCTCGGGGAGTGGAGTAGGACGAAGAGGAGATTCGTAGCCGAACCACTATAAATCCTTTGTCTCACGGTGCCATCTTTCCATCTCTATCTCTTTACTATTTACTTACATACTTGTCATAATATACTCTTGTAGATATCGTTGTTTATAATTGTGCAAGCTATTTGATATCACATAAAGTTCGAATTGAAGTTTTCCTAAACAAAGTTTTTGTAAATTTAAAAGACGTAAAACTATTCAACCCCCCCTTCTGGTTTTCCACAATTGGTATCAAGAGCCACGTCAAACAAGATTTTTAAAATATATTGTATTCTAAAACTTGAAATTGATCTATGGAAATGGAAAAATATTTAGAAGGGAAAATTGTTTTTAAACCACCATTTCTTGAAAATGAAAACTTTTCTTACATGGAAAAATCAATTCGAAAGTTATATTAAATCAATAGACTATGATCTTTGGCATGTAATTTCAATTGGTGATATTAAATCAATAAATACTACTTTTGAAAAACAAAATAACTTGGCAAAATTTATTATATACAAAGCTATACCAAATGTTGGGTATGAAAGAATATTTTTTTGTCAAACAGCAAACGACATGTGGAAAAGTCTTTCAAAATATCACCAAGAAGAATGTCAAGCCAAAGAAAAACTTCCAAATGAGTTAGTAGCAAAAGAAAGTATAGTAGACAAATATTTAGTTGAAGTAAGTACAAGTGCTACTAGTTCAAATGTTTTATATGAAGGTAATGATGCCGAAAACAACATGAGCCATGACAAGAATGAAAAAGAAGACTATGTAGAGATGCCAACCAAGAAAGAACTAAGTGACGATGACGATGACGATTCTAGTTCCAAAAGTGAAGACGAAGAATATGCAAAGGTTGTCAAAGAATTTAAAAGACTCATTAAAAAGCGACAAAGAGCACAAGATAAAAAGAAAACAACACGAAGAAAAAGATTTGATGATGAAGACAAAAAGACTAAAGAAGAATGTTTCGTCGCTCAAGCATCAAACGAAATTTGCCTAGGAATTAATTTGGAGCCCGATGAATGGGTAAAGGATAGCGGGCGCTCAAGACACATGACGGGGAATCGCAAGTTATTCTCTACATACAAAGCATACAATGGAGGTAATGTTATTTTTGGTAGTGATCGTCGTGGAAAAATCATAGGCAAAGGTACGATTTCTCAAGACTCCCTAACTATTGAAAATGTTGAACATGTAGATAACTTAACATATAACTTGCTTAGTATAGGTCAAATATGTGACAATAAGTGTAGGGTTACCTTTACCGATAAGAATAGTGTAATTATTAAGGATGATAAAGTCATAGGTAGAGGAATTAGGAAAGGCGGCGTATATGTCATGAAACTAGGAGATAAATTGGAAGATAGGATATGCCTAGCAACCTTAGACGAAAACTCCACCTTGTGGCATAGGAGATTAGGTCATGCAAACATGCAACAAATACAATCTTTGGTGTCTAAGGAACTAGTTAGAAACTTGCCTAGCCTAAAATATAATCAACACTTTTGCGATGCTTGTAAAATAGGAAAACAAGCACATGCTAGTCATAAAGCTAAGAATATAGTATCCACCACTAGATGCTTAGAACTACTTCACATGAACCTCTTCGGTCCATCCGCGGTGCGGAGCTACGGTGGCAACCGCTACACCTTAGTTATAGTAGATGAATATTCACTATACACATGGACTAGGTTCCTAAGCGATAAAACCGAAGCCTTTGAAAAATTTGAGACATTTAGTAAAATGATACAAAATAAGCTAGGATGCTCTATAGTTTCAATTAGGATGGACCATGGTAGGGAATTTGATAACGAAGTACAATTCGGAAAATATTGTGATTTAAATGGAATATCTCACAACTTTTCCGCTCCACGAACACCTCAATCAAATGGAGTAGTAGAAAGGAAAAATAGGACTTTACAAGAAATGAGTAGAACTATGTTAAATGAGCAATATATCCTACAAAAATTTGGTGTCATGCCGTAGATACTTCAACATATATACTTAATAGGGTGTCCATTAGACGAATACTAGGAAAAACTCCTTATGAGTTATTAAGAGGTAGAAGACCAAACATAGGCTACTTTAAGGTATTCGGAAGTAAATGTTTCATTCTTAACACAAAGGATTATCTTACTAAGTTCGACCCAAAGTCATATGAAGGAATTTTTCTAGGATATTCGCAAAATAGTAAAGCATATATAGTCTTAAATAAACACACTATGAAAGTAGAAGAATCCTTAAACGTAACCTTCGATGAAACTCCTCCACCACCTAAGACATTACCCTTAGAAGATGATGATGTTATAGAGGAAGAAGATATTGAGGTTAATAAAACAAAAACCTTAGGTAATGACATAGAAGTAGAAAATTTAGAAACGAGATTGTAAATATTAAGGAATCTAAGTCACACCCATTAGACAACATCATAGGCCACCTAAACCAAAGAACACTTAGATCACAAGCGTAAGACAAAAATAACTTCTTTTGTTTTGTGTCAACAGTAGAGCCTAAGAATATAAATAAAGCCTTAAAGGATGAAAGTTGGATTATGGCTATGTGTCACAACCCGTAATTTCAGGTCATTTCTCAAACCTCGACATTTCACTATTCACCCGTTACTATTCATCATTTACTATTCATCGATCACTATTCATCATTTTACTATTCATCATTTTCGGAGTCAATTTGAGATTCCGAGAAGCGTTCAGAAAATTTACTATTCACATGACACTATTCATTCCCGGTGGGAAAGCACTATTCATGCACATCATTTATTTCATCGTAAACAGGGTTTACGTGTATTCAAATTCGTGTAACCGGTTTTGGTTTAGCGGCGAATTCATGCATCATTAGTAGGGACACTTCATTCGGACTAGAAATAGTTTACATATCATCAAAATAGCATTTGCATACTATTCCACTCGTAGGTTATTCAAATTAACATTTTTCGTATATTTGACATTTTACGCATATTTAAACTTAAATAAATGTTAACACGCGATCAATAATGTGACTAACACGTCCGACATTCCTGACTACGATCCTAATATATTTTCATACTCATTACAATGATATAAAAATTATATTATTAATTTACCTGTTGTTTTGAGACGCGTTGCTATATTTTACGATATACGTTAATAATTTCGTCGGATTGCGTTATTTCAACACGACAATTATTTTAACGCCCGATTCTCATCAGGAATGTAATTTTATAATTTTTACAACGTCATTATATCTCATTTGGTACCGTTAAATTTTATTTCTAGCAAACTCGGTACCCGGTATCCCCAAAAACTATTAATCTATACATAATATACCAAAAGTCTTGCAAAAATCTTACACAAATCCCTCCCCCTTACATTGGGCCCCCCCCCATCACCAAATCACTTACAACTTTGACAAACTATACTTACTTAATTTATTACAAGTCCTTTTTGTCTATACCATAATTCAAGCCTTTTTTTGGGTAAAGGGGAGGAATCCTGCACCCGGTAAAATGCATTAATCAAGAAAACGTTTCAGTACAATGGATGAGAGTGAGTCTCTCATCGAAGTCCCTAAGGACACTACCACTACCACTATATAAGAATGACAGGCCATTCTTATAACTAACAGATCTAAATACTACTAACCATGACTAGCAATAAAAATACAATACATCACAACTCAAATAAATATTTAAGTCTTCTTAGTCATCCTAGCGATCCAGATCATAAACATGCGAACATCCAGCTTCAACCAATTGCGTCTTCTATTAGTATTATGCAAGCATAATCTACTAACCTAATAAGAGTGACTTCCGTAGCAAATTGAACTTGAAGCATAAACAATGGTCTAAGCGACCCAACCTTCCAGCATATCCGAACTTGAACCAATCTTCTAACAAATACGAGTGAACACACATGAAGACATACAATGATCAAGTCACAATGCACCACACCTCCCATGATCACACAAAGGACTGAAACACATAACATTTGCTGATCCACCAATAATAACAACCATGGATGGGACCAACCTGCCATGGACCAGCAAACACCATACAACCTAACCAACACATGCATATACTGCTTCACCTTTAGAAGATAAGACGTCTCGTAACAATCAGCCATGATAGATAATGAATACACCATCATACTGTTCACCAGCTAAAGCAGCACACAAGCATGACAAACCTGTCGACAAAATAGGGTACACACCATGCCTACGCATAAACCAAGCATAAAAGATGAGCATGATAAACTGAAACCCTAACTTGCTGTCGACTAAATCTCCCAGCCGTCAAATCGACCACGACAATCCCAATCAAACAGTAGCAGCAGGTCTTTGATTGACAACATGGGTTATGAACAGGGTATACGAACCCTAACCTCCCCATAAACCATTGGCATAATCATCTCTCCATTTAAACCCAACAAAACATGATTAAACATGAAAGAACCTGATGTAAAACATCAATTATCAAACCTCAAAACGGTTAACCATCAAAGAAACGACCAGATACACCATCATATAACATTAGGACAATCGAAACCCTAATATAGGGTTCCATAAGCATGATCGCATAATAACACCCCAAGCAACATATGGATCGACCAGAATCATGAGCATACAAAGCATGGCAATCCAAGCATAACCACCAGATCGTAAATCACTAATAAAACCATGAAAGCCGAACGATCGAACAGAAAACAACCCCTAAAATCGTTAAGGGTTAAAAAATAAAACCAAACCTATACTGCACACTAAAAAACGAAACCCTAATTGGGTATCGAATGGAATGAATCACGTTAACCAGAAAATTGATTAACCAATGTGCAACTAGGAGGAGATCGACCCTTATGTACAAATAATAGAACCGACATAGAATAAAGGGTGCGATTAAAAACAGTGGCGGTTTAAAAAAACCCTAAAGAACGATTTACCAAACTGAATAATAAAGGGTTCTTAAATCGCCAAGTGAAGGAGAAAACCGATTAGATATATAGTTGAAAGCGTTGCCAGCCACCCTCAAAAGAATATCAAGAACCTAATTGTATTGCATACCCTTCAAAAAAGAGTAGAGAGGACGAATTAGGTGGTGATAATGGCCGGAAAAGGGTAGGAGGGTGGCGGCCGGATTTCTCCCAAGGGGTGATAATTCAAGCCTTATACTTGATATTTTCTACTCATTATACAAGTTACAAAAAAAATATATATATCAATCTCTTTCTCTCCTCTCTACAACTGCCCAAGAACAAGAACACAAGCAAGAACCAACTATTTTTCAAGATCAAGTAATTTTCAAGCTTCATTAGTACTCCTTTCTAGGGTTTTGAAATAAAAACCCAAGGTTTTATAGGTTTTCATCTCCATAAGCTCACTAATCTTTCAAGTAAGTTGTCAAAACTCATTTTCATAATTTCACCAAGTTTTTATGATATTCATATGATTTTATACAAGATCTACATGCATGTGTTAGTTTATACCACTCCATTTACACTTTTTATAACATATGAGCCCTAGATACTTAATATGAGTAGATCCTTGTTAGATTATCATGGTGAATGATGTTTAGGAACCCATGACACCCTAAGAAGGTGTATGGTAGGTTATGGGATGATTGGTTGTTGTTTGTATGGTTTTTGGACAAGTTACTAACTAGGAAAAATCGATTTTTAAACTATATATATACCTACTGTCACTATTTTGAAAACGTGGTAAACTCAGTTGGTTGTGGGTTATTTTGGACCAAATATTTAGAAAATACTTTCCGAGACGAAACTATGGCCGAAAACGGGGATAAAAACGGGCTTATAACGAAGGAGATATGATTTTTCCAAGTTTAACGACAAAAACTAATTTTCTGAAAATAACCTTGCTGTTGGACAATTTTTGACGGACAAAATGAGGCGATTAACGTAACCTAGGTGAGCCGAGCTACTGAAAATATGTTAGTACATGTTAACACGAATCCGTGGATATAAAGAACGTAGAAAATGAGCTAGTAACGACCCAAATACTCGCGTTTATAACCCGATAACTCCTATTATTTTTGACAGCTTTCTAATAGAGAAATATATTACGTACTAAACACTATATTTTCAAGTAACGACATTGAAGAGCCGTAATTCTTACCCGTTGAAACACGTACGACCGAAGGGTTATTTACACGACTACTAAACGTTATTTCAAGGTTTTCAAATGCCAATTCTAAACCCTAACATCTTACTTATAATATTACATCACTAGTTTTGCAAGTCTAGTATGGACATATTTTCCCAAGTTATGAAAACCTTATCTTTCAACGATAACTAGTATTTCTACACTACGAGTGGTATAGATAGCATGTGCATGTACATTCATTACATCACTTCACGTTCTAAAGTAGAATCATATTCATTCATAATAGGTTGCGGCTAATACTCGCGCCTTGTTGTCCCGATCATTTCATCATCATTGTATCATCACTTCAGGTGAGTTTTCATAGCCCCGTATACATTTTTATATTATTTTCAAATCCTACGGGGGAGAATACATTGCACCATTTTCGTACGAGCCTAAGTATCAAATTCCTTGTACATAGCTTAAGTTACCGCATTGCCTTATTTAAGTCCCCATACAATCATGGACCGTTAATTATGCTTAAGCGAGAGTGAGTGGATAGATCTATTGAGGGTGACGCCTCCATCCGTGTTGGTTATACCAACAATCAAGCGGATGCATTTCATTTTACATATACATTAGAGTGCCTGGCAAAACACTCTAGAGGGGCTCATATTTCATGAAGTCAAGCTTCGGGGTCATGAGCTTAATGCTATTGTACTATTTTTCACGTGACTTTGTCATGCACATTATACTTGTGGTTATCGTACAACATTTCATTTTATAAACCTATGGAACTCACCAACATTATTGTTGACCGTTTTAGCAATGTATTTTCAGGTAATTAACTTGCTCTTGTTGACATGCATTGGACCTACTTGGAGTCGCGAGAGTCGACGCGTATCACTTTTATTTCATGCACTTATGTAAACGTTTGATCTTGTTGTAACTTGTTTTGGTAAACTTGCAACATCATTTTGGGACCTATAATTTGTAAACTCTGAATGTTTTTAATGATCAAACGTTGTATTTTCAAAACGACACTTTAGGTCGTTCAATATAACCTTGTATGAGATGCCATGAACGTTACACCCAGGTATTCAATTCCGCTGCCAATCAGGTAAATTCAGGGTGTGACAGATTGGTACCAGAGCAAAGGTTATAGCGAACTAGGTTGTCCTTTTACCCTAGACTATAACTACCCCACGATAGCATCTCATCATTACATCATAAGTGCATATTCATTGTTTATTTGTTTAGGCGACTTCATTACCCGGTTTATTCATTTCATTTTACATTGATTGTCACAGAGTCATGTCTTCAGATCCGAGCCTTATCATACTTTCGGACACTGTCATCGAGGACGCTATGTCTTCTACTGCCATTGTACCACCCATTCCCTCAGCACCCCATTCGCCACTTTTGGCATCGGGTGAGGATACTGAGGCCTTCTATGAGGATGAGGTTGCTCCTACTCCTTAGATTTCCCCTATTGCACCACCAGCTGTTACTCTTGCACCTACAGACCCATCATCTCCTACTACTTCGGTTCACTCAGAACCTACTCTCATGTTCCGTCGTCGCAAGACGATTATAGGTGCTCGTAAGAGTGTACGCCGTGATACCACTACTATCAGGATACACACTACTACTACACCACCACCACCATCAGCTATACCTACCGCTACTCCTACTCCTACTCTAGTCTTGCCGCTCAAGAAGCGTGCGAGATTCACTACTCCAGCATTACCCATCACTCAGACTTCGGATTTACCACCACCCGCCCATTACCACATAGGAGAGAGCTCGCGGGCTGCTGCCGCGAGGGGACCTACTGCTGTTACCTTGGATGCCCAGCTAGGTGATCAGCAGGAGCAGATAGCTAGGTTGAGATACCGAGTTGATGAGATCATTGCACCTCGACTAGAGGTAGTTGAGGAGGATGTGGAGGGTTTGACATTAGGTAGGGTTGGCATTGACGTGTCTTATCAGGGTTTAGAGACGCGTCAAAGGAAGCATCAGGAGTTGATTGATCAGTTGAGGGATGAGTTACCGGAGATACGGGATAGAGCTGAGATGACCCAGGATGCACAGGGACGTCAGGCTCAGGAGTTAGCATTGGTTAGGGAGAGGTTGGCTGTTATGGAGAGTAGGGAGGCTGTTCGTCAGCTTCGCATTGATCATTTGGAGGAGATGATTGTTATGATGGATAGAGAGATCCGCCGCCTTAGAGGTGGACCTGGTGGATCGGGAGCACCCGGAGGTGCCTAGTCATAGACTTATGTTATATTAGCTTTTACTATTTCCTAGTCCCGAGGTGTGGGACATAGTTACAGAACTTGTTGTATTTTGGTTGTTGTAACAAACAAATGTATCAAGTATGACTCTACTATGTTGGAGGTTGTGCTATTTATGATATCGGTCCATGTAGGCCAAAATTTTCATGTATTATATTCATGTGTTGAGATTATATTTATGATGTTTAGTGGTTGTCTCTTGTTGTGGTTGTATTTATACATGTTGTGGTTACATGTCGTGGTTACATGTCGTGGTTATACATGTCGTGGTTGTATTTGTCATGTTGTGGTTACATGTCGTGGTTACATGTCGTGGTTATACATGTCGTGGTTGTATTTGTACTTGTTGTGGATATATATACATGTCGTGGTTGTGTATATTTTTGTACAATGATCAATTCTATTATGATTTCTCATTGTTGTGTTCCGTTGTGATTGATCAGAAACATGCCACAAAGGAAAGAAAAGGCTGCACCGGCCGCACCGGCCATGTCGCAAGCTGCTATTCAGAAGCTGGTTAAGGATAGCGTAGCCGAAGCTTTAGCGATCGAGAGAGCTGAGGTAGCTGCAAGAGCTGCTGATGCCGCTTCACAGTCAGGTACGGCTGAACCATCTAATAATAGGCGTGAATGCACTTACAAGGACTTTAAGACAGGTGATCCCATCAAGTTTAAGGGCACTGAAGGAGCGATCGGTTTGATACGCTGGTTTGAAAAGACTGATAAGGTGTTCCACATGTGCAACTGTCCTGATGACAGCAAGGTAAAGTTTGCTACCGCTATGCTTTTGGATGTAGCTATGTCCTGGTGGAATTCTTATGTTCAACCGATTGGTATGGAAAATGCCTACAAGCTCACTTGGGATCAATTCAAGAAAATGATGACAAAGAAGTTTTGTCCTCGCACTGAGATACAAAAGCTGGAAACGGAATTCTATGAACTGAAAACCAAAGGTGATGACACCGAGACCTACATCAGGAGATTTCAAGAGTTGGCTGCGCTGTGCCCAACTATGGTTCCCGATCTTGAGAAAATGTTAGAAAATTTCATTGGAGGTTTGCCCGAGAGCATCCGAGGGGATGTGATTTCCTTTGACCCCCAATCAATGGATGAAGCAATCCGAATAACTCAGAAACTCATGGTACAAGTGTTAAAGAGTAAGTCTGTGGTCAACAACAACAACCGTTCTTACAACCCCAACTACAATAACAACTGAAACTACACCAACAATCGGAATACCAACAACTACCCCAACAACCAAAACAACAATCCAAACCGTAACAACAACAAGAAGAGGAAGTTGGACAACAATCAAACTGGTAATGCTATCCCACCACCACCCAAAAGACAAGAGACGGCAAGGGCCTATGTTGCGGGTCCAATTGAGAAGAAAGGTTATAATGGTATTTTGCCTAAGTGTAACAAGTGCCAAACTCATCACAATCCTGGAGAGTGCCCAAGACCTTGTGATAACTGTGGAAAAGTCGGTCATTCGACTAGGGGATGCGAAGCTCCACGGGTGATGAATAATCTGAATCCTCCAGCAACATGCTTTGGTTGTGGAGAAGTTGGACACTTTAGGAATAATTGTCCAAAAGGAAAGAATCAAGGAACAGGAAACCAAGGTGGAACGGCTCGAGGAAGAGTTTATGTCATGGGAGGAGACGATGTCAGAGAGGACCCGAATGTTGTCACGGGTACGTTCCTCGTTAATAATCGTTATGCATCCATTTTATTTGATTCAGGAGCCGATAGAAGTTTTGTTTCTCTTGCATTAGCACCTTTACTCAACATTGAACCGACCACATCGGACATTTCATATCATGTCGAACTAGCTAATGGGTCTTTAGTTAGCACCAACACCATTGTCCATGGTTGCACCATCAACTTCCTGAACCACCCATTCAATATAGACCTCATGCCCGTAGAACTAGGAAGTTTCGACATCGGTATCGGTATGGATTGGTTGTCCCGACATCGTGCGAGAATTATTTGTGATGAGAAGGTTGTGCATCTTCCTTATGACGGTGAAACTTTAGTTATTCGTGGAGAACGAAGTGGAACTAGACTTAGCATCATATCCTGCATCAAGACAAAGAAGTACATTAAGAAGGGTTGTTATGCATTCTTGGCTTATATTACGGAAAAGAAGTCGGATGAGAAACGACTTGAAGATATGCCGATTATTAGAGATTTTCCAGAAGTCTTTCCGGAAGAATTACCTGGACGTCCACCTACACGCCAAGTTGAGTTTCAGATTGACTTAGTGCCAGGAGCCGCACCTGTTGCGCGGGCACCGTATCGTTTAGCACCATCCGAGATGCAAGAATTGTCGAAACAATTGCAAGAACTATTGGACAAAGGATTCATAAGACCGAGTTCCTCGCCTTGGGGAGCACCGGTTTTATTTGTGAAAAAGAAAGATGGATCTTTTCGGATGTGCATCGACTATCGTGAATTGAACAAGTTAACGGTGAAGAATCGTTATCCACTTCCAAGGATCGACGACTTGTTCGATCAACTACAAGGTTCCAGTTATTACTCCAAGATCGATTTAAGATCCGGTTATCATCAACTTCGAGTTCGGGAGGAGGATATCCCAAAGACGGCATTTAGAACACGTTATGGTCATTATGAGTTTCAAGTAATGCCGTTCGGATTAACCAACGCACCTGCGGTATTCATGGACCTCATGAATAGGGTGTGCAAACCGTATCTTGACAAGTTTGTGATTGTATTCATAGACGACATCTTGATTTATTCCAAGAATAAGCAAGAGCATGAAGAACACCTCAGAACGATTCTAGAACTACTCAAGAAGGAGCAATTGTATGCCAAATTTTCAAAGTGTGATTTTTGGATACGAAGAGTTCAATTTCTTGGCCATGTCATCGATAGCCAAGGATTACAAGTTGACCCAGCAAAGATCGAGGCGGTTAAAGATTGGGCTACGCCCAAGTCTCCTACAGAGATCCGTCAATTCTTAGGACTTGCCGGATATTACAGAAGATTCATTGAAGGGTTTTCTAAGATAGCTAAGCCGCTGACCAAGTTGACTCAAAAGAATCAGAAGTATGAATGGGGAGAAAAGCAAGAGTCCGCTTTTCAGTTGTTGAAACAAAAACTTTGTAGCGCACCGATTTTGGCACTACCAGAAGTGATTGAGAACTTCGTTGTATATTGCGATGCATCACATAAAGGACTTGGAGCTGTGTTAATGCAAAACGAGAAGGTGATAGCTTATGCATCTCGACAGCTTAAGACATACGAGAAGAATTACACTACACACGACTTGGAATTAGGTGCAGTAGTTTTCGCACTCAAGATTTGGAGGCACTACCTTTATGGTACCAAGTGCGTGGTGTTTACGGATCACAAGAGCTTACAGTATATACTTGACCAGAAGGAGCTCAATATGAGGCAACGTCGTTGGCTAGAATTACTTAGTGATTACGATTGTGAGATTCGATATCACCCGGGAAAAGCTAATGTTGTAGCAGATGCACTTAGCCGAAAGGAACAACTCAAACCATTGAAAGTCATGTCATTGGGAATGACAATCACTTCACCATTGCCATCAAAAATCCTAGAGGCTTAGATTGAGGCACTCAAGGAAGAGAACCGACCACATGAAAAGATTTATGGCATGCCCGAGAACAAGAATGGTTTTGTGAAAAGGTCAGATGGAGTACTATGCTTCAAGGACAGAAGTTGGATACCTCTCTATGGTGGAGTACGAGAGTTGATTACGCATGAATCATACAAGTCGAAGTATTCCATTCATCCAGGTTCTGATAAGATGTATCAGGATCTCAAGAAACTTTATTGGTGGCCGGATATGAGAGCAGAAATAGCTAAGTATGTTAGCAAATGTCTTACTTGTGCTAAAGTGAAAGCCGAGAACCAGAAACCGTCCGGACTACTTCAACAACTGGAGATTCCACAATGGAAGTGGGAACGTATTACAATGGACTTTGTCACTAAACTTCCCAAGACATCAGGTGGTTACGATGCTATTTGGGTGATAGTAGATCGTCTCACCAAATCAGCTCACTTTATACCAATTAGATAGACTTATTCCATGGATCAGCTCGCTAGACTTTATGTCAAGGAAATAGTCTCTAGACACGGTGCACCAGTTTCCATCATTTCTGACAGAGATAGTTGTTTTACTTCAAACTTTTGGCGATCATTACAAGATTCTTTTGGATCCAAGTTAGACATGAGCACTGCCTACCATCCTCAGACTGATGGCCAGAGTGAGAGAACGATTCATACATTGGAGGACATGCTTAGGGCATGTGTGATTGACTTTGGAAATGGTTGGGCTAACCATTTGCCATTGATTGAGTTCTCTTACAACAACAGCTATCATTCTAGCATAAAAGCAGCACCATTCGAGGCACTTTATGGTCGTAAGTGTCGTTCTCCAATTTTTTGGGCCGAAGTTGGTGAGGTACAATGTATTGGTCCAGAAATGGTACGAGAAACAACCGAGAAGATTGTTCAAATTCAAGAGAGGCTCGAAACAGCTAGAAGTCGACAGAAAAGCTATGCAGATGTTCGACGCAAACCATTGGAATTTCAGGTTGGGGACAAAGTCATGTTGAAGGTCTCGCCTTGGAAAGGCGTGATACGATTCGGAAAATGCGGGAAGTTAAACTCGAGATACATTGGACCATTCAAGATTTTGGAAAGGATTGGTCCGGTAGCATATAGACTTGAACTTCCGCCAGAACTCAGCAATGTGCATAACACGTTTCATGTCTCAAACCTCAAGAAATGTCTTTCGGTTCCGTAATCCCAATAGAAGAGATTCGGCTCGATGACAAGCTTAACTTTGTAGAAGAGACGATTCATACATTGGAGGAAATGCTTAGGGCATGTGTGATTGACTTTGGAAATGGTTGGGCTAACCATTTGCCATTGATTGAGTTCTCTTACAACAACAGCTATCATTCTAGCATAAAAGCAGCACCATTCGAGGCACTTTATGGTCGTAAGTGTCGTTCTCCAATTTTTTGGGCCGAAGTTGGTGAGGTACAATGTACTGGTCCAGAAATGGTACGAGAAACAACCGAGAAGATTGTTCAAATTCAAGAGAGGCTCGAAACAGCTAGAAGTCGACAGAAAAGCTATGAAGATGTTCGACGCAAACCATTGGAATTTCAGGTTGGGGACAAAGTCATGTTGAAGGTCTCGCCTTGGAAAGGCGTGATACGATTCGGAAAATGCGGGAAGTTAAACTCGAGATACATTGGACCATTCAAGATTTTGGAAAGGATTGGTCCGGTAGCATAAAGACTTGAACTTCCGCCAGAACTCAGCAATGTGCATAACACGTTTCATGTCTCAAACCTCAAGAAATGTCTTTCGGATGAGTCTTCCGTAATCCCAATAGAAGAGATTCAGCTCGATGACAAGCTTAACTTTGTAGAACAGCCCACAGAGATCATGGACTGATGCGTGGTTTTGTGACCTTACAACAGGTTTTACCTCTCGAGGGATTTCAAGAGGCTTACAACCCCACCAGGCAGTGTACCTGACCGATGTAGTATAGGATAGTGGTAAGTACNTAAATCGAAGTTATGATGAGGGACTTTTTGGAGTAAATATTTAAAACGAGTCCATGCATCATAGAGAGGTTCATCTTTATGTTGTTTAAACATCAAGGTGTCATATGGAATGGGTGAATTACGTGGTTGATGGTATGGTGGATTCGCGTTCTCCATAATGGTGAACGGAAGAGTCAATGGAATTTACGAACAAACACACAAAGAAAAAGATAGACTAAAGAAATCCTAAAAAAATAAAATAAAAATCTCACTAGAAAGGAATCTAGCGAGTAGACCTAAAGACATAAAAATTCTACCTAAACAATAACTATTCCCCGGCAGCGGCGCCAAAAACTTGATGCGTGGTTTTGTAACCTTACAACAGGTTTTACCTCTCGAGGGATGTCAAGAGGCTTACAACCCCACCAGGCAGTGTACCTGACCGATGTAGTATAGGATAGTGGTAAGTACGGGGGATTGATCGTTCTCTCACAGGGAATAGTGTTCGTTAGGATAGAAAAGCTACTCTAATAGGTCTAAGGGTGGAAGGAAGATTCTTTTTGTATTTTTATATTTTTTAGAAAGCAATTAAAATCTCGGTTTTTGGAAGAAGGGCGGTTTTAGTTGTTAATCAACTAACCCAAGTTTACTACTTATGCAAATTAAAATAAATAAATATCTAAACTATTGTGGTTGTGAAAACAATATGGAGAAAATTGTGTTTACTTAGATTTCATTACTCCCTAACTATCTTTTACCGGTTAATTGATATGTGTGTTACTTGTGTGGATGAAGGGTGTATTCCTAATAACTCATGGAGTGGCATACATATCTCTCCAATTCTATGAGCTCTTATCTCGCCCTATGCCATGCACGGCACAACCATAGGGGTTGTAAACAGTGGCTCATGCGTTAAATACTACCTTAATAGCCTAGTATGCCTCGACAACATGTTTCCCAAGACGTTCAAGCACGTTACCATAAAGGAGGTTGGCCAGTTTTCTTGAGCCTAACATTGATGAAACAATCATCCCAACAAACAACAACACAAACCAATTAACCAATAATTAATAGTTAGGTTTCATTAGATCTAAGCAAACACTAGAGAATTTAGCTACTCATGTTAATTGAAAGATAAGCAAGATAGATAGACAACCAACACATAGACATACTTATTGAATTAAAGTGAAGACTTATCTTTAATTAAGCACTAGGGTTCCAAGGGTTGGAAACCCTAAAAGTCACAGAAAATTCGTCTTTAGGGTTTGCCCTAAAAGTTCTCTACAAAGTTCCACACTAATGAATGAAAATTAGAAAACTATATATAGATTTTACACTCTGACGGCGTCAGGTTATAAGGGCTGACGCCGTCAGCTCACCGCCATTAGGTTTCTCGGATGGCCTAGATCCACTTCTGACGCCGTCACCTTATAAATCCTTCTGGGTCGTCACTCTTTAACTTTACTCCTGACGGCCTACTTTTCCTAACACCTGACGGCGTCAGGTGTTAAATCCAAAATTTCCTCTGGCCCGTCATTTGATAATTGGTTTCCACTCTTTTGTCAAGGCTTTCTGACGGCGTCACCTTGTGACTTCTGACGCCGTCAGGTTGTAAATCTTCATCTTTTGAGACTTTGTCGTTTTCTTCACTTTTATGCTCCAAAAACGTCCGAATATGCATGTTTTCCAGAATTCCTCTCAAAAGTACCTAAAATGACAAAAGGAACGATTTAGGGCAATATTTGATCACATTTATACGAATTAGGGCTTAAATGACCCCCTAAAAGCGTAACACTTTTCGTCTCATCAGAACATAAGCTTAAGTATAGAATACCTTAGACACTAAGATAGGTTATCTAAGAAACCCTTGAGGAAATAGAAAAATGAGATTAGGAATCTTTGAGGTTTTATAGATTAGAAACCAAATCCCTACCCCGATAGATAGAAAAATTAGGAATACATCCCTATAAGATAGGATTTAGCCTAGCATAAGAATTCATTAAGAACATTAGGACTAGAACATATGTTAGATATAAGGAATTTTAGGATTAAATAGTAAACCTCCACCATAAACCATTAAACCCCTAGTTTAGGATAGACACATTAGCAAAGCTTCTACCATATAGGCACATTAGCAAGCTTCTACCATATAGGAATAAACCGTTTTTGAGGATATAGTTTACCCAGACCTAGTAACCAACCTTTATTAGGAATTAGAAACCCCTAGGAATATTACACCATTAGAACATCCCAAACCTACCCTAAGAATCTATAACCTAGACTTAAAACTTGAGGTTATTTAGCTATAACTAGAAATAAGATATTTGAAGATATTAGATTACATCATAGGATTTAACATTTCTTAGGATACACATTAGGAATTACACTTAGAAGATAACATGGATACTACCCTAACTGGTTTTAAGTACCTAGGAATAGTAATACTTATAATAATAGTGATACTAGTAATAATAGACAACTTAGGACAAAAGAAGAAACCCGAAACCTTAACTAGGAATAGTGAAACTCCTAGTAAACCCTTAGGAAAAAAACCACTTAAACCTTCTCCCACTTTAGAACCCTCTACTTCAAACACATCACCCTTAGAAGTTTAGGACTAGTTAGAAAAACTAGGAGAACCTTAAGGGAAAAACAAATCTTGGAGGAATCTAGTAAATCTAAAAAATTCCATTATGATACTATCTTTACAGGTATCCTATACTTTTACTCCTCCGTTTAATCTTATCCTTACCCTATCTTTCCGTTTCCCCTCATCCTTCCATTTTAAAATTTCACTCTCCCGCCTTTTTCCCACTCTCTCATTTCAAATCTTATTCTCCCACCTTCTTACTCTACCGTTTAATCCTACTCTTCCGTTTAAACCCACTCCTCCGTTTTCTCTCACTCCTTCATACCTTTCTATTTCATCCTTTGCCTTCCTTCCTTCCTCTTCACTCATTCCTATAAAATCCACCCTTTCACTTTCATCCATCCTTTCACCCCTTTCCATCTTTTCATTCTTCCGTCATTTTTCACTCTATTTTTCCTACTCTATATTCTGTCCCTACCTCATCCTACAATATTCTAAGAATTAGAACTTGTATTTCTCGTCATATCGCAAGATTCTATTAGTTAGATCTTGTAAGAATATCTATGTCGAACTTTAATCCTCATTATGTTCGACTATGGTATTATTCTATCTCGCCTTGCAAAAATTGCAAGAATGAGATAACGTCCGTCATACTAGTCATAACATGGTATGGCTACCAGGTGACTAGTTGTTCAATAGAAAGGTTGTAGAACTAGCCACCATGACTAGAACACGTTTCCACCATGATTAGAACTCGTTTCTACCATGGCTAGAACTCGTCTCTACCATGGCTACTACTTGTCTCCACCATGGCTTGAACTTGTTTCCACCATGACTGGAACTTGTCTCCAAAACATTCTTGGACCACATTTCCTTAAATGTGGACCACTTCTCTGTTTTTCCGCCGATACTACTTAAGGACGATTTATGATGACTATTCTATTAAAATGAATTTGGATGCTCTTTCATTTTAAGAAGAAATTTATAAATCGAATGGATCATGAATTTATAAACTCTTGCTTACAAGAATCGGGACGCCTTTAAATGTAAGTAGTGAGATATAAACAAATGAGACCAAGTATCTGGCACATGTACAAACAATTCCTACTCCGTTTGTACAACTCCTTTCCTTCCTCTTATCTTTCTCGACTCATTCTTTTCCCTGCTCCTACGTTCATCAAAATCTCGGGACGAGATTTCTTCTAAGGGGGTAAGACTATAACGGCCCACAAAATCTCATCATTATCATTCCCATTACAAATACCTATAGTAGGTATTTCACAGGTAATTTTTTTTTTTTTTTTTTGCTTTTTATGTGCATTCATTACTTGCATGACTCACTAGACTTGCCCATGTATCCACACAAGCCAAATAACTCAACACTCACACCCTATAAACCCTTGGTATGTCAAGCATAAGATNCATGATTAGAACTCGTTTCTACCATGGCTAGAACTCGTCTCTACCATGGCTACTACTTGTCTCCACCATGGCTTGAACTTGTTTCCACCATGACTGGAACTTGTCTCCAAAACATTCTTGGACCACATTTCCTTAAATGTGGACCACTTCTCTGTTTTTCCGCCGATACTACTTAAGGACGATTTATGATGACTATTCTATTAAAATGAATTTGGATGCTCTTTCATTTTAAGAAGAAATTTATAAATCGAATGGATCATGAATTTATAAACTCTTGCTTACAAGAATCGGGACGCCTTTAAATGTAAGTAGTGAGATATAAACAAATGAGACCAAGTATCTGGCACATGTACAAACAATTCCTACTCCGTTTGTACAACTCCTTTCCTTCCTCTTATCTTTCTCGACTCATTCTTTTCCCTGCTCCTACGTTCATCAAAATCTCGGGACGAGATTTCTTCTAAGGGGGTAAGACTATAACGGCCCACAAAATCTCATCATTATCATTCCCATTACAAATACCTATAGTAGGTATTTCACAGGTAATTTTTTTTTTTTTTTTTTGCTTTTTATGTGCATTCATTACTTGCATGACTCACTAGACTTGCCCATGTATCCACACAAGCCAAATAACTCAACACTCACACCCTATAAACCCTTGGTATGTCAAGCATAAGATCACAACAACACCACAATCAGTAATTTACCAATCTAACACACTAAACTTACCACAAAACCATAACAAACCCTAAATAAACCCTAATTAGGTCTATGTGCTTACTAAACCTTATATGCTTAACTAAACTAGTTTGAAAGTGTCCAAAGCTTAATTATGAGTTCTCTTAGGAACATTAGGATACCTTAGGACCCTTAGGCATTAGTACAACCCATTAGAGCTTAGGTATAAGTCCCTTAGGCATAAAACTATAACTAGGCTATAACTTCCCAGAAACTAGGTCAAACCTTCCCAAATCTTTACCATAAGCTACCACCACTTAGTATAAACCCCTTAGGACTTAGGATTAGTCATTAGACACTCTTAGGAACCTAACTTAGGCACAAAACCCTAGGCAAAACCCTAAACTCACTCTAGGCAAAACTAGGTTAGAATTAGACCTAAGCCTTAAAACTAAGTACCTTAAGCACCTCAAACCTTACAACCAAGCACCCTAGTACCTCCCCTTAACCAACCTAGCACCCTAGCACCATACAAGCACCCAAGCAAGGAGGTGCATCACCTCCTTGTCACCTTCTTCCCCAAACCGCCTCTCTCGGCAAACCACCACCATAACCGGCCTATGGCGCCCCCTAGCTACCTCCTAGCCCATCCTCATCACCACCTAGACCTGCCACAATACCCCATATCCTTGCTTACTCGACCTCCCCCTCCTCGCCACCTCCTTCTCTTCTTTCTTGCTCGCTACTCATACACACCCTATAAATACCCCATGAAACCCTCCCATTCCTCTTCACACCTCTTCTCTACTATCTATCACATACATTCTGTAGTTTAGAACCCTTAGAAACCCTATGAGTCAAGTACAAGAGCCTTGGTCTTGTCAAGTTGTGGTTTGAGCCGAGAGAAGCCCTAGAAAACCCTAAACCCTCGTTAACCCTTCCCTAGCCAAGTAAACCTTCATTTCTTGTTCTATTAACTTTATTTTAGTCTTAGGATAGTATTACGATGCCTTAGATCCCATTAGAACCCTTGCCTAAGCCTTGGTCATAATCATTTGCTAGTTTACTTTTTAAAACTCTAATTATAGACAAAACCCTAAATATATGCTATAAGTCCTTTCCATAAGCCCTAAGCTAGTTTAGGTAACCTAGATAAGCTAATATTAGTTAAACATAAGCTAGTAAACCTTTTTGTTTCATAAAAATATAGTTTGCATGGAATTAGGACTAGTTTTTCAAAGTTTTTCATGCATAGGGGTATATATGGTAATTTTTTGAAAATATTAAGTCTAGGGACTATTTTTGACATTTCTTAGAAGTTATAAGTATAAGGACCCTTTTTGCAAAGTTATAAAACCTTAGGATAAAAAGTTAAAAAGTTATAAACTTAAAAGGACTAGTTTTGCAAAAGTTATAAAGTTAAGGGTATAAATGGTAAATATAGAAAACTTATAAGTCCAAGGGTCATTTTTGTCATTTTCCTAGAATATATAAGTATAGAGACTACTAGTGTCAAGTCTAGAGAGTTATAAACCTAAGTAATATAAGTATTATAAAGTCTAGGGTAGATTTTGTAAATATGTTAAACTATAAGGGCATAAAGTAAAAAAATATTAAAGTTAGAAGCATAACACAATACTAGGGAGCTTCATGTGAGGAGTACTATGTGGATATTTCGTTCTGACGAGTTTGTTGGGTTTACGATTTAAAGTGCCATGACTCCTCA
>LBNU01031439.1:17093-30654 GCA_014162995.1 Artemisia annua | reverse complement strand
AGGACACCAATAGAACCATTATGAGTTTTCAATCAATGAGTATAGTTACAACTCATAAATTGTATCCTTATCTTTGTACACAATGAGCATCACGGCAGATCAATTAATGTGTATAGGGGGTTAATTGCATAAAATAATAACCAACTTTGTTTGCACCTAAATAAAACCCTTGAAAATAATTTGACTGTAAAAGTCAACATGGTCAGAGGTAGTGACTCGTCATAGCCTGTATGAAATACCTTAAAATGAAAGTTTTGAGGGCATCTTAGATGCCAAGAAAGTTGGTTACATGAATAATATCTGCTCCCATTTATATATGTTTGGGATCACATAAACCCTAAATTAGAAATTACAAAGTAAAAAAGAAAAAAATAGAGAAATCACTAAATCACTAAGTTAACGCACGAACACTTCAGATTGATTCTCTAACTGAAGATACAATACAATAAAGTACCTGATTCATGGATAAATGAACTTGACGAGAGGGGGTGTGAGATAGATTGAGAAAATTAGTTGGGGAGAAGATATTATGAAGATAATGTGAGATCTGAGAAAATAGATATATATATAAGATGGGTGGAGGGGCAATTTGATTTTTGGGAAAAATTTAGGCGGGGTTTGCAAAACGTTTGTGAAAAGTTTGAGTGAGAAATTTTATTTTGGGAAAAATTAAGTTTTTTACATATAAATTTAAGGGATAAATACTAAATAGTACTATAAATTTAGGCAGGGTTTGCGAAACATTTGTGAAAAGTTGAGTGAGAAATTTTATTTTGGGAAAAAGTAAGTTTTTTACATATAAATTTAAGAGATAAATAGTACTATAAATTTAGGCATTTTATTGTTGAGTTTAAAATATATTTGAATCTAATTGAATACAATATATTGCAACCAGTTTAGTTGAGTTGGGTGTTCATCTAAGACTTCCATAATCCATTCCATTCCATACATGACAAAATATCAAAATACATTCCATACATGACAAAAAATATACTTAAAAACACGATTAGTATAAACTTAAAAACACGATTAGATAATCCATTCCATACATGACAATATCAAAATACAATAGATAATCCATTCCAAAATCCATTCCATACATGAAAATATCAAAATACAAACTAAACATTTAAGACCTCCTAACCCTTTTTTGCGTCTGAATAGCCTTAATCTTCTCAATATGGGCTTTCTTCTCTTCGAGTCCTTCACGGGTCAGCAGGAGGAGTTGAGCAATCAAATCAAGCCTTCGACGGTCCCTGACCTGAGATTCAACAAGGCAATGCTCTCCAGCCTTGGCAACCTCATTATCAGGACCAAAGGACCAAGCCTCATCGATGGTATCATTACGCTTATCAAGCTTGGCCCTCAGTTTGGTACTCTCATCCCCCATTCTTATGAGAAAGCCCTCATCCTCAGTCATATCTTGAGACTCCAGAAAAGTGAAGACATGAGACAACTCATCTGAGCCACAAGCTTCTCTTAGTTCGTTGATGTTCGGTGTGTCAGCCATTGATAGTTGCTGAAAAAGTAATTAGGGTTATGGCAAGGAATGTGACTGTGAGGATTATGTCCAATGACACTCAATGAGTGTTGTATAAATAACCAAAAAAAAGTAACTCAAGAGACAAAAAAAACAAATAGAGTTAAATGTTTTTGACCAGTTTTTTTTGGTTATGTTGGAGGTGTGTTGGAAACAGGGTATTAGAGTATATGAAGGGATGGACAATTAATACTTGTTCATGCATGTGGAAGTAAAATGAGGCAATGGTAATTATTAGTTTGTGTGGCTCAAGGGTGAAAAAATTAACCCACTGTGCCTATAAGTCACATAGAAAGAGAAAAAACTAATCACTAACAACGCAAATCATCAATCTAAACACACACAATCTTCACTAAAAAGCAGCTTTTGTTAATAACAAAGAAAAAGATGACAACAAACATGCCATTTTTCAAGGAGTTGGGTCGTGCTGCTGGGTCAACCTTGGTTAGAGACATGATGGTTGTCAAGTTCGAGAGGGAGGTCACTGTGACATTGGTGGATGAAGGGGAGCTTAGAAAAAAAGCTAAGGAGATAATGAGTCGTGTGGCTGAGAGGGACTTTGTGATTGGAGAGCTGGGGATGGTGTTTGCTTTTGACTCCACAGTTCAAAGCATTTCAGAGCTCACTAATCTGCAAACCCAAGACTTGACAGAGGTGTCAACGATCTTGGTGAATGTTATGAAGAAACAAAAGCGAGCAGCAGAGCTTTTGTCCTTCATTCAGAAGCTCAAGGCCATGCCATACTAATGCATTTTGTTGAAAATGTATCAAGGTTTAAGTTTGTAGTTGTTTTAGATGTGGAAAACTTTTTTCTGTTACTACTTAACTAATGTAAGTTTTATAGCATGAAATCTTTATGTTGGAACTTACCTGTGCTTTTTATTTTATTTGCTATGGTGGTGTTGTCGTCATATGTTGCTTGTTTGCTCTGCTCATGTGTTGGTTTGTTTCAATCCCTTCATTTGATCCGAATAGTGTACCTGTTAGAATAAGGTGAGTGTTAATGGTAAATTATGGCATTGCTTAAAAAAAGCAAAAGATGTTGCAGCTTGTAAATTTTACCTTAACTGGAGTAACATCAAGCAATGAGAGCCCTGGGATTAGATATATCTGGTGGCCAGCAGCGTTGTTCCTATGATAAAAATGTTTTGGTTAATGCAAGTATATATTATCACAAATTCAACATAAATAAAAAGAGAATGTCAACTTGACCTTCCTCCTTGATTCACACGCGTTTATCATGCTTGATAATAACCTGGTATAACGATGTGGCCAGCAGAGATCACGTGTTTAGCTGCAATCAGGCATTGTTAAATGAATGGACGTCAGACAGCCGATAACTGATTGGATGAGTCCAGTTCTGACATGCCATTCAATCAACAAAGCTGGATTACTGCGAAAATTCCAGTAATGCGACCACGGTTGAAAAAACAGTTTCATCATAGCCTATTTGACCATAAAAAACCGAAAACCAAAACGGTGAGGTAATTTTACAATGACAGTCGAAACACCCTCATCCTTCATGCTCATGGACCATTACCTTTTCCCACTTTCAACACAGTTAAAACCAATTGACCTAAATTCCACAAATTCACAAACAGCCAAACATACCAACCTATATTTCAAAAAAAAAAACAGCAACACTTTACAAACAAAAAAATAATTAAAAATAAGCAAAATTAACAAACTACATTTAGTCAAAATGCAGAGCAAACCAACATATAATATATAAAAAATTGTACTTTAATTTGACGTCAACAAGGCTTAAAACACCTAAGATGGTTTACAACGGGATGGTTCATGATGGAGGCGACGGTGATGTTTGATGATTTGGGCGTGAAAGTACACCCATCACTGTGAAAAAAAATTAAAAAAGCGTTAGTATTTAAACCATTAGGATTAAAATGTATAGATCTATAAAAAATTCTTCAAACCCCATAGATCTATCTAAATACCTCAAAACTTGATGATGGACGGTTTCGGTGGTGCGTTGGTTTATGTGTCCATAGAGTCCTGTGGAGGTGGCGTCAGGTGGTGGTGGCGTCGGGTTGTTGGGTGGTTATTGTGGTGTGAGTTGTGATGGTGAATCTGGAGGAGAGGAGGGTTGTGAGATGTTTATATGAATGTTTTGAGAGTTGTGATGGTGACCCTGGTGTTAGTTGTTTAGTTGAATGTTTTGAGAGTAAGGTGTGAAAGGACCAAAATACCCGTTTGCTCATGTATGGTTGCCCAAAATACAAAAGTTGCCCAAAATACAATACGTACCATGTACCTCGTACCAACAGTGGTTGGTCGGACACGTGGCATCCTGTAGTTGTATAGACGCTAGTTGCCCAGGGCAACCCGGGCTAGAACGGGAATATTTAAAAATCGGGCCAAAAATGCCTAGCCACAGGGCAACCGGGCCATTTTGGTAATTATCCCTAAATTTAACACATGTAACATCTTAATCTTAGTTTTTATTAGGGACGGAAATTAGCCGAGCCGCTCGTGAAAAGCTCATGATCATATCAGTAAAAAGCTTGAATGATTTGAGCTTTTGTCGAGTAACTAGAGTTCGTTCGAGCTGATTCTTATCGAGCTTTAATTTGAGCTCAAGCTCAAGCCTATCAAATGAACTCGAAATGTTTAATGAGTTGAGCTCAACCTTATATAAGTTCGACTCGAGTTATTGTTGAGTTTTCGGGCTTGTAAGTGACATAGCATATGTTTTTTTTTATATTTCGAGTCAAGCTCAAGCCGAGTTCAAATTTCTCGATCCCGGATAACATGAACGGGGGAGGTCCCTGTATACTTGCTTCTTAGTGGATGTGACAAACGGTATACACACCTACCAAGCCGGTGCAACCCATGCATGACTGCCTTTAATAACTTCAAATACAATTCATATAACCTTCACACTATAACTATACACCTACCAAGCCGGTGCAACCCATGCATGACCGGTGATAATGGCTAATTCACATGGGTCATGGGTCATGTGCATTAGGTTATCACTTGTCACATTCATTAATTGGTATTTGACATCATATGGGTCATATGCATTGGGTTATAGTTGCTTAGAGTGTAATGTTACGTCATCCATGACTGTTGACAATGGGTAATTAACATGAGTAATGGGTCATGTGCATTAGGTTGTAATGGCTTATAGTGTCATGTTATCGACCAATACATGACTGGTGATCGACAAATGGGTAATTAACATGGGTCATAGGTCATTTGGATTAGGTTGTAGTGGCTTATAGTGTAATGGAACCCATACATGACCGGTGACAATGGCTAATTCATATGGCCCATGGGTCATGTGCATTAGGTTTTGTAAACTAAGACAAATACTATATAAAATTTTATACGACCGAATAAACCGATTACCAAACCAATGAACACCCCTAATAGACACTAGCAGGGTACCCGTGAGTTGCAGCGGCGGGTATCGTGTAAATAAAATTTTATGCGAGTAATGTATCTGATTATATATTCTTCGTGACGATTGATGATAATATTATAGAGGCCGGTTGAACCGGACAAAACCACCAAAAATCGGGAACCGTTTGGGAAAGTGGTTCGTTGTACGGTCCAGTTTTAAAAACCATGTATACAAGATAAAAAGAAAGTTATATTAATTGTACGAAGTTTTTTTTTTATGTTTGATTAGCTTGTACAATAAGCATATTAACATGTACCTTTTATGTAGAGGTGTTTTTTTTACAACATTAAATAGGGGGTTGAAAAGTCAAATGGTTGAACATTTATTGTATTAGATTGTTGTACTAATAGCTTAGCTAATTGTATTTACTTAAAAATCTATTTTTGGTAATCTTAAAAATTTAATATTATAGAAGCTAATTGTATTTACTTAAAAATTTAATATGATACAAATCTTAATAAAAAAATATCTTAATAAAAAATTTGAAATGGCGCTCTTCAGAAATGAAATTAAAATTAACTTCCCGCCCTCCCAAATAGGTTTTTTTCCCAAATTAGTTTTCTTTCTTTCTCACCCAAAATTGAAATTTCATTTTCTCTAACAATTGTCCATCGATCCTTCCCCTTTCTCCAGCCGTTCTATCTTACGCCTTACTATTTCATAAACAAAGTTGTTACTCCGCAGTTGGTTTTGCAGCCATGTTTGGTCGACTCTTGAGCCCTTATCAAGGTAATACACATATTTCTACTAAAATAGTAGCTTAATTGTTATGTTTGAGTGTTTCTAAGAGGCCTAATTATATTACTAGTAGATGTAGAAATATTGGGTTACCATTTTTTTGTTTAATGATTATACCTGTCATTACCAATACATGTGGTATTTATAGTGTAATACTTATCGTTAGTGTGGTTAAACCTTAAAAGATCCACTTCAATACCACTGGAACTTACAATTGAATAACTAATATTATTTTATCATATTTAGATCTTACAGGTTTATGATGCCCACGAAGTGCTCGATGGAATGCTTGAATGAAATGGGTCTTTTATGTAAATATAAAAGATACATTTGGTAGATGGAGGAAACAAGTTATTGTTGTAGATACTTGATAACATTGTGAGTTTTATTGTTATTTTTATTTGTTATGAAATGAGTTTTGTTTATTGTCCAGTTGCGAGCTCTACTCGTTTTAACTGTACGTAGCTACGTGAATGTAACCGAGTCAAAAAAATGAGAAGTTTTATATATAAGAGATGGTAATTGAAGTTTTAGTTTTGAGTTCTATTTCAAGTACTTAGAGCTTGTTTGTTCTATTTCAAGTGTGTAAATACTTTGAGCTTGCAACTGAAGGTAAGATGCTCTACTTTTTTATATCCACATCAAAAGTTATTTCCTTTGTGCAGCAACTGATGCGGCAATGGATGCTCAAGATAACTGCATATGCGGACCGTCTTCTTGATGATTTAGATGATCTTGACTGGCTTGAGAGTATTAAGGAAATGCATAGAAATTGGATACGAAAATCAGAAGGGGCAGAGGTGGTCAAGAAACAGATTCGGAAATTGTTGTTTATACCACAAAACCAGATACCATATTTGGAGTTTGGAGTGACGAATCAGGAGATGAAGAGCTTGAATCACAGAAATATCACAGCCACATTGCAGATATCAGGTTACATAATGTTTCATTTATAGCGTACAAAAATAATCTAAAAGTAAACACATTTTGTTGATATTTCTCACCTAAGTTATTACAAACTACATACTGATAAGAATTGCAATGTATTTTTGGAAAAGGAAAAACTTTATGAATCTATTGTACCTACATCAGAAACATAGCCTTGGGAGTATTGTCGGGGCTGATCTTCTTACGCTATATGCTGCAAGCTAGAGATATTAGCCTTAACTTAGGTCAGTTTTCTTAGCGTTTTATTGTTTGTTTTCCTTCACATCATAAGTCATTGAATTCTCTTTAAATGGTAGTTTTGGTAGGATATATTCATTCACTAACTTCTTAATCTAGCTGTTAAAGTTCTTGCCTTCTGTGATATCTGCAGATAGAGGATACTGTTCGTGCAACAAAGAGAGACTGTTATAGATTTAGATCAATGGCTACAAGTGCTTAAATGTGTGTTTACAAATTTCGGTGGAATTTAGCTGTAACTTGTTTTAGTTATTTCTTAGCTACAAGCTTAACTTTGATACAGACATACAATACATTTCATTTCGAGCAAACGAATTTGACTTGTATACTTATTAATGAAATTATTTCTTAGCTACAACTTTACACTTTATATATATGTGTTGCATTTATATTTCTTTATTTTTGCAAAATGTTAGTCTAGAAACAAAGAAAACACAAGCCATAACATATGCACAATGATCACTACATCTAATTATACTTAGCAGTTCTAAGTATAACTGGAAGCATTAAATAGCAGTTGCATTAAATAGCAGTTGTAAGTATAACTAGCAGTACTAATGTGTGACCATATGTATCGAATTGTGACTACACTTAAATAATGTGTGACAAAATATGACTCTATGATTTATACACCTAAATAAATACTTCATGTTACCATATATAACATCTAGAATTTAGTCACACAAACACTTAATGTGACTAATATCAAGGTTATGATAACTGAGTTCACATTTTGCTATAAATAATAGTCACATGAATATTTCACAACGTGACTATTTTGAATGTATTGGTCACATATTAACTTATGTGATATGGTGTGACTATTGTAAAGCCTATAGTCATATGATCGTGCTTCAATTAAATGTGACTATACACATTAGGATTTGGCAAGCAAACACACACTAAACTTTAGACACACATATTAACTTACGTGACCATATGTATCAAATTTTCGTTGCACTTAATCATGTTTCTATGGTTTCCTGTGACCATATAGGACATTTGGACACACTCTGTGGAAAACTAGAAGGGGGGGGGGTTGAATAGTTTTACGTCCGTTTTAAAATTTATAAAAACAAATGTGTTTTAAAAACTTCGATTCTAGTTTATGTGAATTCAACACTTGCACTATATGAACAATTATAGAGTTACTAACTAACTACGCAAATATAATAAAAGTATATAAGTAATGAAATGATAGAGTTAGAAAGATCAAACCACAACACAAGGATTTATAGTGGTTCGGCTACAAGGTCACCTTCCTTAGATCAAACCACAACAAAAGGATTTATAGTGGTTCGGCTACAAGGTCACCTTCCTTGTTCCTACTCCACTCCCTGAGTCACCTACTCGAGAATTTTCTTCACTATGTCAACAAACTCCCTTGTGGCGGAGAAACCTTACACGACTTTTGCTTACACCAATTTAACGACACAAAGCTAGATGTCGGGTTCTAATCCTAGCTAGAACCAATCTCACAACACTTCACAACTTCTACACTACTTGTACACACCACAACTTCTTCACTACTTCACACCATTTCACTACTACACTACTTCTTCTTCTCAACACAACTTCTACTTCACCTAAAACTACTTATTACAAGCACAACACAACTTCACAAATGATTAACATAATATACACTACTAATCTACAATACTTCTTAAACTTGATGTTGAAGGAGTATTCTTCTCTTGCGCTTTGGATGAGAAAGGATGAGGAGGGATTGAATCACTTGAAACAAAGATTAATAATCTTATGATTAAAGGGTTTTGAAAGATGTTTAGAGAGGATTGGATCTCAAAATTTTAGTTCAAAAGGTGAGGAAAAATACAAGGTTTGAGGTGGTATTTATACGCAAACTTTTCTGACAACAGGTGCGTGCCGGCCTCCTTAAATGAAGGCCGGCCCCCTTAAAATTAAAGGGGCCGCCCCTTATAATTAAGGGGGCCGCCCACCTGTAACGGCCAGAAAGTTTGTCTTTTTCTGGGGAAAGTTTATTTGGTGAAAAACTAACTGATTTTGGTTAAAAATTTGAATTCATATATTTAGTATGATTTAAACATTTTCCTTTATTACCAAAAGTGTTTTTCAAAATTATATAATATGTTTGTATTTATTTAATAAACTTTGTAGTAATTAATTAAATACCCCTTTGATCATGAAATGTATTAAGCACTTGTTTATTCATACCTTGAGTGATTTAGTTGGATAAAATAATATAAACTAACTTAATACTTGTTTACATAGTAATCTTACGTTTAATGTTTTTACATTTTGTGATCGTCAAAACATAGAGATATCGAAAAATATAAATAACGTTTTTATGCATTATTTATATCAACAATCTCCCCCTTTTTGATGATTACAAAATCTAAACTCATTAAAGCAAAAATTAGTATATATACAAGTATGTTGTGAGTTTATATCAATTCTCCCCCTTTTTGTTAGCATCAAAAAGGTTATCCCGATTAGCTTGGAGCTCTCCCTTGACGTAAACTCCCCCTCGTTTAGAGGTTATAAAAGAAATCGAGATATGGAATTCTTGCAAAAAAATATTTAGTGGACAAGCACAATATTAACATGCAAGGAAAATAAAAACTAGAAATAGCCGTTAGTTAAACAAAGGAATACGATGAAAATAAACACATTCAAGATGCACATAAACTAGATGTGCACTCAACTATTGCCTTGAAGGCTTACAAGCATGCATAATGAAAAGCAATTAACCAAAGCTCCAACTTGAAGGTCTTCCTAGAGCTTGCACAAAATGGTTGAAATATTTTTTATTTTCAAAACATTAAACACGTTTAATTTTGTGGAAATGATAGGGAAGATGGAGATGGTGATAGTGGTGGTGTGTTTGTTGTTGGTGGTCGTGGAGGTGTATTTGTTGGTGGTGGTGGTGGAGGTGTAGTTGTGGTGGGTAGTTGATGCAACAAGTTTTCAATGTGTGAAAGCATGTAGTGTATCTCATCTCTTAGACCAAAGACAATGGTTCGGTTGTGGATGCAACAAAGGCAAGTATCACCATGGGCTTCAAGTAAGCTCCATGGGATGGGGTTGAAGGTTGGTGGATTTATTGGTGATGATGAGAAGTGTGCATCAAGAGGTGTTAAGGGTGATAATGAGAGAGTGATGTCAAGAGATGTGTTTTCAATGGTAGGTTGTGGTGGTGGAAATCTTGGTGGAGGTGACAAATGGTTGTTTATGTAGTCATTGATGGATGAAGTTGATGGTATGGAAGAGGTAGAGGTTCCATTTGTTGATGGTGTTTTGGAAGGTGCATTTGGTGCACTAGGAGATGAGCATTGAGGTGGTGGATGGAGTAGTGTTNTCAGTTTAGTTTTAAAGGGAAATGGTAGCTGAGACTAGCAAAAGGAGTCACAAGATGCAAAAGAAAACAGTGAAATTTACTGTATGGGTGGCCGGCCCCCTTAAATACTGGCCGGCCCCTTAATTTTAAGGGGGCCGCCCATCTGACGACCAAAAATTCAAATTTTTCAAAAATTTTCTGGAAAAATGTTGGTTTCTGTTTTGTGTTTGCAGCAAGCTCTATTTGGACATTTCATATTGGATTTGGTCTATTAGAAAGCATACATGTATGTATATATATAAACATAAACTAAACATGCAAACATATATATAGATTAAGTGAAAATTCATGCAATTATTAGCATGTATTAGGCATAAGTAAACTAGTTAACATCCTAAGCAATCATTATCCAAGTAAATCAAAAGTACTTCCGAATACATATCGGAAAAAATAGCACACAAATGTCAAATATTCATAACCAAATATCACAAAATAAATATTGTTCAACAAACATAATCAAGCAAATCTTCATCACTTCTTCTTCTTTCCGAACACTCCTTTCAACGTCTTGGCAATAGATTTGAAGCCTGCTCGCACCTCTTCATGTAGACTCTTTTGTCAGTTAAGCATCACGGTTTGTCGTTCATGGAGAGTTTGGTTGGTTTGTGAGCGAGGAGATGGAGGGAGATACTCGGGATAGTCAAGATCCTCTAAGTCATTGACGAATGTAGTGAATGACGGGGTACTAACACCTTGAGTGCTTTCCTCCTCATCGTCATCCTCTAAATGAGATGATGAACCATGGAAGCTATGACGACGAGATTTTCCCTTGTCAATACGAGTTCGTCGCGTTTGTTTGAGAGCGAGAGGACGCAAGGTTGGATAGATGGACTCATAGACACTATCATCAAGATCGGAATAGTTATCTATGACATGACGGTAGAGACGAGTAAGGAACATTCCATACGGAAGATTTGCTTTTGGAGTTTTTCTTGCACACTCAATTCGCTTGATAAAGAAGTAAGCCAAATTGTAAGGTTGTTCGGTAACGATACAATACAACATGTGAGCAAGGCATGCCGGGAGATGGTCACGGTGGCCTCCGGTACCGAACACATTCTTGCGAATGAGTTCTTCCCAATGCTTCATGTTGGGGCCTAATTCTTTTAAAAGAATTTGATTTTCGGAAATGTCGACATTTTTGGATTTGAATTTGTGGGTGGTAGTGACACGTTCCAACCCAAGAAGTTGACGAATATCGCCAGGAGAAGGAATGTCGGAGAAGTAAGGACCAAAGGTTGGTCGACAACGATGAAGGGAGTCAAGATCCCATTCATTGGTGAATACGGCTTGACCTCTAAAAGGAATTTGAAGAATTTGACCGAATTGATCAAGAGTTAGAGTGATGAATTCATGTTGAATCATGAAGGAGATGAGGACGACACCAGATTCATCAGTTTGAACCGTGACTTGGCTATAGAAGTCGACAATGAAGCGAGGAATGATGGGTTCATTGATTTCATAAAGACAATCGAAGTTGATGCTTGTGAACAAGCGATCAATGAAGTCGGATTTATAGTAGGCTTGATCTACTACACGTCCTTCATGAACGTTTCTATCCTCGATTTGACGATAGATACGTGCAATAGAAGAAGATGTATTAGGGAGTTGAGAGACTTTTGGGATGTAGTTTTTGGTAAGGGAGATGTCTTCGGTAATCGCTTTGGGCATTTTTACCCAAACACGACAACAATAAAACAAAACCACAATAAATATAAAGAAAAAAATAATGATGCATGTAATGTTATGACATATGTTGGAACGTAAACATACTTCGACTCTAAGACCTTAATCCTAAGAAGTAGTTTACTATGTTCCTTACTTTTATTTTTAACTCGTTCTAGATATATTTTACAATGTTTAGCAAGTAGTTATGGAATCATCCAAACGCCCCTTTAAACATTATAAAATATCTTGAAACTTTGCTAGATGTACATTTAATTGTATAACTAGCTGTTTCTTACGAGTTTCTTATGCAAGTGATTTGTTTTCGAAAAAGATGGTTTATATTTGGACTCAAAAATACCATTTTTCTAGTTAAACCAAACGCTTCCTTATCTAGACAATTTACTATGGAAATGTCAATATACATATGAATTATGTATCTTGACAACTCTAAATTACTAGTTTTATGTTTCCAAACTTGACAAAGTGTTATAAAAGTTACAACGAATTTATTTCGACATTATTTGGACATGATCCAAACACCCTCCTATCGTATACAAAATTATTTTTAATTAGTCGAAAAATATACTTTCATGATTTACATGTTATGAAAACATAATGTGATTAGTTTTATCAAGTTTTTATAGCAGTATTCAACAATGTGTTTAAGAAAATTTTTGAAATAGAGTGTATGAACTTTTTCAAAAAATTTCGACAAGAGGGTTTGTAATTATTAGTTTCTAGTGTTAATTATACATCCTAATCCTAAGGGAAGCATTTAGTTATGGAAATCCTAGACTCAATTCGAAAGAAAAATTGAAATTGAGGAAATTGAAATAAGATGCATAATCTTGATTGTGACCAAACTAGATGGAATTAGAAGAAATGTGTTATGAAAAACTTACAATACTTGATGCTAATCATGTTAAATGTATTTGCCCCTTGCGAAACAATCCGAATTAAGTGATTTGGAATTGGGTTTTCGATGTTTTTTGGTGTTTTGGTTCGTTCACAGCAGTAAAGGAATAAGTGGGAGTATGAAAATGGAGTGTTTGGCATAAGAAATAAGTGGAAAAAACGGGGAGAGAGAATCGGATGGCCGGCCCCCTTAAATTTAAGGGGGCCGCCCTTCATTTGGCTGCCGGCCCCTTTAATTTTAAGGGGGCCGCCCTAAAAAAAAATTCGCGGCTTTGTTTCTGGAAAGAACAAAAAAATATTAATGTATATATATTAGATTTATATTTAAACAAAAATATATTGGTGAGTATTCTCACGAAAGGAATTACTTGACACTTTTACTTGACATTTCGTCAACTAAAATTTCTTGATCATTTTGGATAAAATTAATCAAGTCGTCAAGTGGACGAGAAGGTTGTGGAAGGTATATAAGTATAAGATACGGGTTTATAAGACGAGAATGTAAGAGGGAGACGTACGCAAAGGAAGATGGGAGTTTGTTTCATCCATAGATTTTTCGACTCATTTCTAAATATCAACATGAGTATCGTTGAACCTTGAAGATCAAGAAGACCAAAGGCGGAAAAGAAAAGGTTCGTAAACTAACAATTTCTTGTTCTAGAAAATCAACAAATGAATTTTCTAGGTTATAAGATCCTAAATATTACTAAGT
>LBNU01031437.1:20457-33970 GCA_014162995.1 Artemisia annua | reverse complement strand
AGTTGAGCTACCTAAGTTAGTAGAGTTGATAGTTGATGGCCTTCCAAAATTCACGAGCATTTATCCCGAGAATAAGTCATCAACATCTACTTCGTCTAGGTCTGCAATTCAACCATTCTTAAGCAAAGAGGTAATATGTGTATGTCGAAATATTAATTAGCAGTCACACATATACGTGATAATATATGTTGATGAATTAACAAGCTAGGCCTTTATGTTGTGCAGGTTGTGATCCCTAATTTGGAGAAATTGAGAGTTTCTAAGATGGAGGCATTGCAAAATATATGGCCTTATCAATTTTGCAGCAGTGGGGAAGCTAACAGTTGCATACTGAGAGAAATTGGAGTGATAGGATGTCATAATCTTGTGAATATTTTTCCGAGCAATCCGATGCCATTGTTGCATCATCTTATTGATCTCCGTGTTGAAGATTGTGGTTCCATTGAATTTTTATTCAATATTGACGTGAGATGTAATGGTGAGATTGAGGAGGGTTGTAGCAGCTTGGGAAACATTGAAATCCAGAGCTCAGGGGAGATTAGAGAGGTGTGGAGGTTGAAAGGTGTAAGTAACCCTGATGTTATCATACGTGGCTTTGAAGCAGTTAAAAGCATATACACAGATGACTGTAAAAGCTTCAGAAATTTGTTTACACCTACCTTCGCTAGCTTTGATTTGGGTGCACTTGATGAACTTTACATTAATGGTGCGGATTTCAATGGATCAGTTGAAAGGAGTCACGAGGTATGTAATGTCTTTCTTATTCCTACTTTCAGTTTCAACTTTTAGAAGGAATTAGATATTCACATTTGTTTTATGTAATGATAGGTGCAGATGAATGATATAAACAGGGGAGAGATATTACAAGTTGATGATATTATTCCGGATGTTAAAGTTGCAATTCCATTTCATGTCTTATCTACGTTTCATCACCTCAGGCGCCTTAATATAAGCAGGCGTGCTGATGTTGAGGTGGCGTTTGAGATAGAGAGTGCAACCAGTAAAGATTTAGCAACAAGTCAAAGGGATAATCAACAATCACCCCTCCTTCCCTACTTGGAGTTCTTGAGGTTAGAGGAGATGAAGAATATGAATTATGTGTGGAAGTGTAATTGGAATAAATTTTTATGTTCTGCGACACAACATAAATCCTCTTTCCAGAACCTGAAAACCATATATCTTTATGAGTGCAAAAACATAAAGTATTTGCTCTCACTTTGCATGATTAAAATTCTTTCCAGCTTAGAGGAAATTGGCATATATAATTGTGATGCTATTGAAGAAGTTGTTTCAAATAGAGATGACGAATATGAAGAAATAGCTACATCTTCCCAAACAAACACTACTTTCTTACCCCATTTTGACTATCTCTATCTTTCCGGTCTACCACACCTAAAGCTTATTGATGGTACTGACTCCAATATTACTTCAAGTACGAATTCTATTCATGATCACTTTAAGGTATGTTTTTCTTTTAATATATCCTAATCCTATGCATAGTCAACTATATTTTTAGGGTGCTTTTGGTTAACGGTTTTGATATGGATTTTTGGACCAGACAACAATTTTTTGTTGTTTGGTATACAAAAGTGGGTCCCAATGGATTGAGTTGAATGCAACAATTTGTATGGTTTAAAACTTCTTTCGGTGGCATTTCTTGTCTTTTTCAAAAAAGTGGGCCATAAGTTTTTTTTACCACTTATTTCAATTTAAATTTCTTTAATAACATTAAATTTATTTTTTTCTTTAATATATATTTAAACAATAATATTATGTCATTTATCTATTTTCTTTCTCCTATTTTTTTTCTTTCTTAAAACATATATCAAATCTAAATTCAAATCCAAATCATCACTTAACAAACCAAACGGGCCCTTAATTTCTTTTAATATCCATTCTTCATTACATACAAGCTTTTCCAGATATTATATGACATCTAGATATGAGATCAATATAGACTCATATTTGCCATAAAACCAATGAACAAATCATAGCCACCCATTTTTATTTTTCACATTTTTTCTTAAAACAAAATATCTCGCAAACGGTAAATCGTCAAACTACAAAAAAAAATACCATCGCGACGAGAATTAAATCATCTTTCTATAGATATGCATTGTTATATACTTTCGACGAACTTTTTTTTTCGACGAACTTTTTTTTTTTTTTTTTTAAATTTTCCGCCCAGAAAAATCACCAGAAAATTTATAAAAAAAAAAAAAGTTCACCAGAAAAAAGTTCGTCGAAAGTATATGACAATGCATATCTATAGAAAGATAATTTAATTCTCGTCGCGATGGTATTTTTTTTGTAGCTTGACGATTTACGGTTTGCGAGATATTTAAGTTTTAAAAAAAAATGGAAGTTTATTCTTTTATTTTGATAAAAAAAAAATGAGTGACTGAGATTGCTTGATGAGTTCTATAGTAAAAGCTAGATCTATAAAGAACTTTTGGCATGACATCTAATATGCTAATTTTTTTCTGAACGGTAAAAGATTGTGAGTGGGAGAATGATTTGATAAAAATGGTATATGCTAATTTTGTTATGTGTGTTATTTATTATTGTATGTTATTATAATAAGGTTTAATGAATATAATATCACTTATATGATTGTAAAAATATATATTATCCTCATCCGACCCCTTTGATGCATATAATCTCTAAAGACCTGATAAACTGGCTTTTCAATTTTTTATCAAAACAAAAAACTCACTTTCATCATTGTTTTAAATTAAATATCTCAACAAACAATTAATCATTATGTGAAATAAATCATACCATCACGGCGAGAATTAAATCATCTTTCTATAGAGAGGCACTTCTCTATATACTTTCGACGATTTTTTTTTTTTTTTTTTTTTTTTTTTTTTTTTTTTTTTTTTTTTTTTTTTTTTTTTTGTGTTGAAATTTACGTCTAAATTAATAATGTATTATTTGTTATTTTAAAATCATATAATGTGATTTGTGAAATCACACGTGATTCCTAACATACAAATCACATGTGATTTTACCGACGCAAATTTTAACGCTGAAATTTAATTCCAAAAAAAAGTCCGTTGAAATTATATCGAAGTACCAGTCTACTGAAAGATAAAAGAATTCTCGTCGCGATGGTGTATTTTTTGTCACTTAACGATTTACAGTTTGCAAGATATTTTATTTTCAACAAAAATGTATAAAATGACTTTTTTTTTTTAATATGAAAAAAATGAGTGACCATGATTTGGTCGTTGGGATATATATGATTGTAGAAATATATGAGCGTGTTTAAAAAATTGCTTAACTATTGGGCTCTTTTTAACGTAGATAAAAAGTAGTGTTTGGAAAAAAGATAAAATGAATAAATTATATGCGAATGCTTATCTACTTAAAAAAGTCATTATACGCAGACGCATGTTTGGATATGTTTATTTCAAATTTGCTAATTTGGGATTACAATATACATGGAAGAGATCTAGTAAAAAGAAAAATTAAAATGAGAAGAGTGAGAAGAGTTTCTAGCCACACAATTCAAATAAGAGTGAGAAATTTAAGGGGAGATGCATCTACTTTTGTAGGTGCAAATGTGTGGTCGTGGTTTCTTCTTCTCATTTTAGTTTTTCTTCTCGTTTGATTCTAACTCTACAATATAAACAAAATAGGCTTCCTCATGTTTATTTCTTAAAACTTTTTACAGCTTAGAGAAATTAATTCCTTGCGGGGATTTATCATCTTGGTATTGATGACATGTTCAACTAACTCGGGGGTCGGATTTCAAGTGTGGTGCCGTTCTAAAAAAAAAAAAAAAAATTAGCGTACCTCTAAAATCGAATGAGTTTTACATGCATACATATCTGTTTTTACAACAAAAACATGTTTTAAGTTCTATTATTTATTATAGCCACAAAACAGTAAATTCCATTAATTATTATGTGTATACTAATTTTCACATAATGTTCTCAGGTGGGTTTTGCTTCTCCATCATTATGCCAATATTCCAGAAAGATAGATATCAATACATGTGAGACGTTAGCAACTCTGATTCCATTCAGTGCAGTGGGAAAATTACAAAAGCTTGAAGAGCTGCAAATATCCTCTTGCCGGTCACTAAGAGAGATATTTGAGATTAAAAGGGTCAACAAGAATGGCAGTGATAGTGTTAATGTTGGTGATATACTTTCTGGACTAATGATTCCAAGGTCCGCAAATATGACTTTGCTTGAATTGCCCAACTTAAAGATATTGCGGATTATCAAATGTGACCTTTTGGAACATGTATTTACAAGTTCCACATTTGATAGCCTCAAGCAACTTATAGAGTTGACCATAAAAAAGTGTAATGCAATGCAAGTGATTGTGAAGGAAGATGAGCATCACGATTCTAAAACTGTTCTCTTTCCCCGTCTAAAGTCTCTTACACTTACTGATTTACCAAATGTTGAAGGTTTCTTCTTGGGGATAAATGAGTTTCTATGGTCAATATTGGATGAGGTTAAGATCTATGGTTGCCCAAAAATGAAGACTTTCACATCTGGTCGCTCGATTACTCCAAAGCTCCTCTACATACATAGTGGCCTTGGCAAGCATAGTCTTGAATGTGGTCTCAACTTTCCATTGTCCAGTGCATCACATGAGGTATGTTATTACCATAATTGCATCAACAAATCAATTAATCTCTGTTTCCTTTATTATTTGGCAATTAATTTTGTTTCTGGTTGTGTGTCTACCTGATGATGATTACGCTTGTGTTTCTTCATTAGGAAACTCAGTTCCCTTGGTCTTTTTCAAATCTAGTTGAAGTAAATGGACAATTGGATACAAACTTGTTGAAGAGCGGCATTCTTTTTCCATGCAATGAATTGATAAAGCTGCAGAATCTAGAAAAGCTTTATATCAAGAGAAAGGAGGTAAAGGTGATATTTGAAGTACTAGATATGGAAAATGATGATGTGAATGAAAAGCAATCTGTTGTGGTATTTCCAAAGCTAAAAGAAGTGATTTTGACAGGGTTTGATAGTGTAAGGTATATATGGAAGAGCAGTAGGTGGATAACATTGAACTTTCCAAACCTTACAAAAGTATTAATTGATAAATGTGTGCTTCTTGAACATGTTTTCACATGTGGCATGGTTCACAGTCTATTACAGCTACATGAGCTTGAAATTAGTAGGTGCGATAATATGGATGTAATTGTCAAGAAAGCAGAAGATTCTGAATCTAGAGCTACTGATGTTGTTGTGTTTTGTTCTCTGAAATCCATAAAACTTCGCGGCCTTCCAAATCTCAAGGGATTTTGCTTGGGGATGGAGGATTTTCTATGGCAATCATTAGATACTTTGGAAATCAAAGACTGTCCACAGATATCGGTTTTCACGTGCGGACAATCAACTACTCCACAGCTAAAGGTAATAGACACATCTTTTGGATTGTGTTACGCAACAGAAGACCCAACCTCCTTTATAAAGGCCAAACAACAAGAGGTACGTGATTTCTCTCAGATATTTTGCATGTCTATCATATTCAGGGGTTTGAATCACTCTACTAATTAATACTTTTTTTTCTCCTACAGGGATTGCAGTTCTAAGGAAACAACGATTTTATACCTGATATTTAGTGATGCATTATTTTGGTATGTAATTTGACGTCAAGAATATTGAATACATAATATTGCACCTGTGTGTATGTTGGACCTTGTAATTGTACAAGTCTTGTATTATGAAGATAATGATAGATGAAGGACCATTTTATGTTAAGTATAAAGTTTATAACCGAAAAGTAGTTATTTCGGTTGGTAGTTAAAGTTAGTTATTTTCTGTAAATAGGCAAAGGGTGTGTCGTTTGGTTGCATCCATTCGAACAGACATGACCATTGGGTCATACCCTTTCGGTTTCTATATATAGCCGAATACATGTAATCAGGAATAATAGTGTCCATAATAACAATGTAACAGATTTGTGTGGTTAATAATAATAAAGTGTGTCTTATACAAACAAACCCACCCTCTGTTAAACGAGTCACTGCACATTCGCTTGTGCATACTCATCCAAATATAATATTCATCATGATTGATCCAAGATCCGTAGGACCTCAACATGGTATCAGAGCATGGTTACTATGGATCGATCAATTGCAGTCAAAGAAGATATCGCATTGAAGAAGATGAAGACCCGAAAACAGAGCAAGAAGAAGATCATGGAGACGTTACAGATTTGGGCAGAAAAAAAGAGAAGGATGTTGCGAGAAGAGAAGTTCCAAAAGGACGATGTCTTATGCAGATGGCAAGAAGAAGACACGGTGAAAGGATGTACATAGGAATGGTACGGTGAAGTTACTATGATCCAAGCAAGGAAAGGCCAGATGATGTGTGAGCAAAGGAATTGCAGGACCACAGCCTGATGCGGAGATGGATGTTGACATAGTGGAAGAACTTAGAAGCACCGGTAAAAGATATGTACAAGGATGATGATGGATCAAGAAGATTATCATGCGAACAACGAAAGCAACAACTGAACATGGGATAAGCTAAAGGCGATTAGAATTTCAAAAGAGAAAAAAACAAAGAAGAAACAAGCGCAATTGGATTGAACAAGGCCAAAGGAACAGAGTGAAAAGTATGAAGAGTTGAGGAACAAGACTAAAAAATTAGGGGGAATGTTGGACCATAATTGCATAAGTCTTGTGATACATTTGTAAGCAGACGAAACATGAAGGACTGAAGAACAAGACTTAAACAATTAGGGGGGAGAATGTTGGACCGTGGAATTGTACAAGTCTTGTATTATGAAGATAATGAGAGATGAAGGACCAGTATGTTAAGTATAAAGTTTATAACCGAAAAGTAGTTATTCGGGTGGTAGTTAAAGTTAGTATTNGTTAGTTATTTTCTGTAAATAGGCAAAGGGTGTGTCGTTTGGTTGCATCCATTCGAACAGACATGACCATTGGGTCATACCCTTTCGGTGTCTATATATAGCCGAATACATGTAATCAGGAATAATAGTGTCCATAATAACAATGTAACAGATTTATGTTGTTCATATAATAGAATCAATCTTGTCAATCTTGTGTTTGCAAAACCTGTCGAATAAACCTGTGAAAGTGCAACCGAGACTTTATAGTGGTATCAAGAGCCAAAGGTTCAAACCTGGGAAAAACCAAGATCCCACAAAGACCTGTAACGTGTGTTTACAAGAACAAAAACCACCCTCTCTGTTGATAAACGAGTCCCTGCATAAGATGATGCATACTCAGATTGTTTTTCATTATAAAGTTCATCCATGATTGATCCAAGATCCCACAAAGACCTGTGCAAAAGTGTACAGGGTCCATGCCTCAACCTTGCTTGTAGTTTTCATTTGTTCCTTTTTCAATTAGCCGAAACTTGTTTCTCAACCTTATGTGAATGAATTGACTTGTTCAATATCAATCAACTAATATAAATAGGCTTTAATGAGTTCCAGCATATTTGTGGTGAATGAATTTCTGTAGCCTGTATCATAAAACAACCCGTAATGAATTCATCTTGACTTGTACAACCAGCAACATAACCTGCTGAAATATTTAGCATGAATAATTTATTATTAGACCTATTCGACTTATTATATCATGTGCTCTTTTCTTCCCTTCACCTGAACATTTTTCATTGGTTTACATGTGAATATTTCTTTCTGTCTGAACATTACTCCATCCAAATACTTAAGCTGCTCTCTTGATCAGATTACCATTTTGATGTTATAGCTCTAGGTAATTTGATGCGGATCGTTAATCAAATGGCCACACAATATTATGAGAGCTCACAGAAAAGTTTCCCGTAGGAATCTTATTATTAATCTCCAATACAAAAACTAACTCCCAATGTAAAAAAGATAAATATTACTTATAGGAAAAGAAATCAACCCAAATAAAGGATAGACCCACTTTCCTATTCTTATTGTGTATATTGATTTAGAGTATATTTTCCTAATCAATATCTTGGTAATTAAGTAAACTAAATAAGTAAAAGAATAAAGCAAATAAGTCTTCATCAACTTTGGAGATATTTAGTAGCCATGCTGAAACGTCAAGTAGTCGCATTGTTCCCGAGATCATATGCTCCTGCATCATCCTCCTCACCTTGAAAAACACTCCCTCTCGAGCATGCTACTGCATCATCCTCCCCACCTTCAAAAAGAGTCCCTCTCGAGTCCAGTTCTTCATCGCTAGAGCCCTCAAATGGTGACAAGTCCGCTACATTGAAAGTGGCTGAAACATTGTAATGACCAGGAAGCTTGATCTTATAGGCATTGTCATTAATTCTTTTGAGAACTCAAAATGGTCCATCTGTTGGAAAACATAATCTATTAACTTTGTTTTATCAAGGCTCCATGTTTTCATTGGACTGCAATCCGCACCAAACATCCTAGAAACATAGCAGACTCATATTCGACCAATAGGGTTGAAAGAACAGGATTGATGACCTGTCAAAAGTGGCAGTTAAATTCGGTTATACATGAAGGGACACAATGGTTGAAACAAACCATCACACCTGTTGGATTCTGCAGAACCAACACAACCCTTCTTCATACCGATTCATTATGTATATATAGTGTAGATTCTGTAACATTATTTGTAACCCAACTCAGATTAATAATATCAATATTATGGGTTCCCCCAATCTCTCTTGTTTCCTATTCGACCCTTAAATGATGTTAATACATCAGAATCTATTCATCAGAAGATACTTTATTATTCTTGTGCATATTTCGATCAGAAACACATAGAACCTGTGATATTAGAACCTGTGATTCGAACCTATGATACATGAATATTCTTCATGTTAATTCGATCCTGGTACAGCAGAAACATATTTCTGCGTATTTTGAATTCTATAATTCTACACCATCAGCTCGCGGTTTCAATTTCCCAAAACGACCACCAGGGAAACGCTCTTTGTGCAAATGATCCAAACAAGATCACCTTCTTTGTATACAACCCGTTTTCGATGTTTGTTAGCTCGAATCTGATATTGTTCATTATGTCGAATAATCTGATCGCGCACTTTTTTGTGGAGTTCTTTAATTTGGTTAGACTGATCTTCCCCCTCAATGCTAGCATGTTCGATAAGTGGAATTGGTGTCAATTCAAGTGGAGTGAAGGGGTTGCGTCCATAAACTATCATGAATGGGCTCGTTCTAGTTGTGCGATTAGTGGAACGATTATATGAAAATTCTGCTTGAGCAAGTGTAAGATCCCATTGCTTGGGATTATCACCGATGAGACTACGCAAAAGATTTCCCAAGCTCCTGTTGGTAACCTCTGTTTGACCATCCCTTTGAGGGTGGTGGGAGCTACTAAATTGTAACTTCGAACCCATACGTTTCCAAAGCGTGCGCCAAAAATGACTAACAAATTTGACATCGCGATCTGAAGTTAGTGTCTTTGGAATTCCATGGAGTTTAACAATTTCAGAAAAATACAATCTTGCAATTTGGCCCGCGTCATATGTTTTCGAACAAGGTACGAAACGAGCCATTTTAGAGAACCTGTCAACAACCACCATAATCGAATCTTTTTGTCTTTCGGTTCGAGGCAAACCCATGACAAAATCCAAAGTAATGTCTTCCCAAGGAGCCTCGGGTACGGGTAACGGAGTGTACAGACCTGCATTAGTATGGTGGGTTTTGGCAACATGACAAACTCGACATCGTGCAATGATACGCGAAACATCTCGCTCCATTTTTGGCCAATGAAATTGACCACGGATTAAGTCCAGTGTCTTGTCTTGTCCAAAGTGACCCGCAAGACCCCCCGCACGACTCTCTAAAATAATCGAATCCCGTAATGAACTCAAAGGTACACATAATTGAGCATAAAGAGGTATCCGTCATGTTTTGAAAAGTCTTTAAAGGGCTCATTGTGACAGTGGCTCCAAATATTCCTAAAGTCTCGATCATCTTGGTATAATTCTCGAAATGTATCAAAACCACATACCTGAACTTTCATTGCAGAAGTGAGAACATGTCGTCGACTTAGAGCATCGTCAACGGTATTTGACGTACCTGCTTTATGGCTAATGACGAATGAATAAGCTTGAAGGAATTCAACCCATTTGGCATGACGAGGTTTTAGCTTATGTTGTCCATTGATATATTTGAGAGCTTTGTGATCTGAAAAAAGAATAAACTCGTTGGACAATAAGTAATGACGCCAATATTCCAAACTTCGTACAATGGCATAAAATTCCTTGTCGTATGTAGAATATTTACGACGTGCTTCATTAAACTTCTCGCTAAAAAAAGCTATTGGTTTCTGATTTTGGCTAAGCACACCACCTATACCGAGTCCAGAAGCATCACATTCAACCTGAAACACATCATCAAAATTTGGAAGAGCTAAGACCGGAGCTTGCGTAACCCTTTGTTTCAATTCTTCAAATGCGTCTCCTACTTCTTTAGTCCACCGAAATTTTCCAGCTTTCATACATTCTGTCATAGGAGCAATAATACTAATAAAGTTTCGAATGAAACGACGGTAAAAAGATGCTAACCCATGGAAACTACGAATATCATGTATCGTAGTGGGTGTAGGCCAACTCGTAATCGCTTCAATCTTTGCATTATCCATTTTTATTCCTTCACCTGAAACTAAGTAGCCAAGAAAAAGAACTTCGTGAGTAAGGAAGTGACACTTTTTCCCATTGGCATACAACTTTTGTTCTTGCAAAACTAAAAAAACTTGCCGAAGGTGTGACAAATGTTGCTCGGTGTCCCTACTAAACACCAAAATGTCATCAAAATAAACGAAAACAAAACGACCAATAAAAGGTTTAAAAACTTGGTTCATAAGACGCATGAAAGTGCTCGGTTTGATAACCCAAAGGGCATCACCAATCATTCATATAAGCCATCACGTGTCTTAAAAGCGGGTTTCCATTCATCTCCGGGCCGCATGCGGATTTGATGGTATCCACTTCGCAAATCAATCTTTCAAAATACCATCGACCCATGTAACTGATCAATCAAGTCATCGAACTGCGGAATGGGAAATCGGTATTTAACTGTAATTTTGTTGACTGCTCTACTATCGATGCACATACGAAAATCACCACCATGTTTCGGAACTAACAAAGCTGGTACTACGCATGGGCTCATGCTCTCTCGCGCGTATGAGTCCTTTCTCAAGTAATTCGTTTACTTGTCGATGTAATTCTTCAAACTCTTTTGGGTTCAAGCGATATGCCGGTTTGTTAGGAATATTTTCCCTCATTATTGGCAACCCGGGTGGAATATTTTCAGGAAAGACATCCAAAAATTCAGCTAACAAGGGTTGGATAATACTTGGGTTGGATGGTGCAATATCATTTGCTTCTGCAACTACCAAAGCAAAAATGACAAGATGTGGGTCAGTTTTGTTAACCCCACAAATTGAGATTTTGTAAGTACTAGTGCATCAGAAGGGTGTTGTCTTGTGTCAAGTGGTGCTAGCATGATATTCATACCATCTTTCTTGAAACTGTATGTATTCCGAAACCCGTCGTGTTTGGTTCTTCGATCGTATTGCCAAGGTCTTCCCAACAAAATGTGACATGCATCCATGGGAATGACCTCGCACCATACTTCATCATTATATTTTTTTCCAATCGAAAAGTGAACTAGACAACGTTTACTAAACTTGACGACATTTCCTTTTTTAGCCACGTAAGTTGGTACGGTTCCGGATGGTCTTGAGTGTCGAGACCTAGTTTCTCAACCATGCTTGTTGCCACCATGTTCTTGCAACTACCCCCATCGATAATTACACTACACACTTTACCTTTCGATGTACATTTGGTTCGAAATATATTATTTCGCAACCATGAATCATCATCAACAGCTTTTGTCACCGCCACATTGAGAACACGTTGTGTTATCAATGCCTCACCACAATCTAGATAAACGACCTCATCTTCTTCATCATTTACTTCTTCCTCATCGTAAGTATTGTATACAGGTGTTGTTTCTACAACTAAACTCACCAATTGTTTGTTTGGACATTCTCTCGCGAGATGACCCATTCCTTGGCATTTAAAACATCGTATAACACGTTGAGTTGTTGAAGTACCTGGAATGTCGGGTTTTGTTGTAGATGACTTCATGGGCATTGTTGGTGTCAAACGGGACGAAGGTGTAAATCGACTTCCCCTGGATCGTCCCTTGTTTTTTAACTATTTCTAAACTTTAAGGGCCAATCGACATACATCAGCAAAAGACCAATACGGTTGCAGTTGTACTACATCAGAAATCTCGGGTCATAAAGCACCTAGAAAACGAGCAATAACCTGTTCTTCTTCTTCATCCACGGCGCATCTCATTCGGAGTCGATCAAACTCGGCGATAAAATCTTCAACTGACGTGTTCTGATGGGTTAAATTGTGGTATTCAAGAAAGGCTTCTTGTTGATGGTTGACTGGAAGGAACTTCTCTTGTAATAACTTCTTCATCTTCGCCCATGTTTCTACCCGTGATTTCCCATCTCGTGAACGTTGTTTCTTTACATGATCCCACCAAAGGGATGCGTACTTCCGAAGCTTAATGGCCACGAGCTTTACCTTTAACTGATCTGGTACATCACGTAGATCAAATATCCTTTCTATTGTGCTTAACCAATCAATAAAGTCGTCTGGGTGTGCCTTTCCCTCGAACTCAGGAATCTCTATTTTCATTCCCAAGTTACGTAAGGGATCTTCCCGGTTTGGTCCGCGAAAGTTTTGACGGAAATTGCCAAAAGGATTTTGATCTTCATCGTCCCCTACATCCCAGCCGCGAGGTTCAGATTCGGTTTCTTCATTCGGCATCTCCTGTTGAATTTCGAGGTCTCTGATTCGTTGTTGAAGGCGTTCGATTTTGACATCACGTGGGTCTCGTTGACTACCATCGTTGCCTCGGTCGGCGTCTCTACGAGTGGAATTACGAGTTTGTCTCCCACGTCCGACCATTTGAGCACCAAGAGCTCCGATACCAAATGATGCGGATCATTAATCAAATGGCCACACAATATTATGAGGAGTTGTGATCCCCTACAAAGGGGATTAAAATTAAAAAGCCTAAAAAGAGTTTGTGGCCTTCCGATTGGTCAAAACTTTGACCAAAAGTCAATCAACGGTTGCCATTTAAATGGGAAAAAAAATATAAGTTTCCTTCTAATAAAAGGATAGAAAAGTAATTTTACACTCAAAACCCTCATCTACCAACTTCCCTCCTTCTCACACATATTCATTTCACACAACTCTTCACTTTCAATTTCTCTCTAATCCGATCAAATTTTAGGGGAAATTTTAGGGTTTCAATTTCCGATCATCTCTAATCGATTAAAACACATAAAATTAAAGTCGTAAAGATGAATCCAACTAGTAAGTTTATTATTTATGTTTTAATTTTATTTTAATTTTGTTTTAATTTTGATTAAATTTAATTTTTTACATGCGTATTTTTTAGATCGTAGAAGAAGTAATAGACTACTCGAGATTAAAAAAACAAATGAAAATGATGAAGAAATAGAAATACGTAAGAATTA
>LBNU01031437.1:6621-20450 GCA_014162995.1 Artemisia annua | reverse complement strand
TAATTTTTTTTAATTCATTTTGTTTAGTTTTTTTGTATAAAATTATTTTGATTTTTTTAAATTTTTTGTTAGAAAATGATGAAGAAACGAGATACGAAATAGTTCGGAAGACCACCAGCTCTTCAAGATATATTTTTTGGCATTCAATATGTTTTCAGTTTTTGATTTCCTTTTAGAAATAAGATTCTTCGTATAATGATTCGACATGAGGTTCTTTCAATCTCATATCGTAATATTGTATGTACAGTTTACTATGCGTTCCGTTGATGTAATAACTGATAACTTATATTAGCTTAAGGTTACATTATTACTTGTATCATGCTTTACTATAATTAGGTTGCGTATTTAGTAGAATAACTTGTTAGAAATATATAATGAATGAGGTTATCAGTTATCTGCTTGATCATGGGTTTATAGTAGGTGGGATTCGTAAAATAACTAGATAGTTAGAATGGATTCATAAGGTATTGTTTGTTATCAGGAATTCTTAGTAGGTTGTGATTCGGTAAAATACTTGTTATAATTAGATAAAATAAGGTTCATCAGTTATGCATTGTTATCATGTTTACTTAGTAGGTTGTGGATTCTGGTTAAATAACTTAGAATAGGATTAGAATAGGTTTCATCAGTTATTTCTTGTACTCATGATTACTTATAGGTTCGGTTTGGTAAAACTATCTTTTAGAAAGATTAGATAAGTTATCAGTTTTTCTTTTCTCATGGTTTACTTAGATAGGTTGTGGATTCGGTAAAAACAAACTTGTTGGAATAGATTAATAATCAGGTTCATCAGTTATTTTAATCTCCATTTTTCTTCCCTTTTTTTTTCACATTTATGACCTGAATCTAGTTGAAGCATTTCATCGAGCACTTGGTGTGCATCATTATATCGATCACATTTCAACAACAGATCTTGTATGTTTACCCGATTATTATGAATTTGAAAAGTACAAAAAAGAGTTTTATTAGTTGGTACCTGATGGTGACGGTGTGAAGAGTTTTAAAAAATACGCATGCAAAAAATTAAATTTAATCAAAATTAAAACTTAATTAAAACATAAATGATAAACTTACCAGTTGGATTCATCTTTTCGACCTTAATTTTATGTGTTTTAATCGATTAGAGATGATCGAAAATTGAAACCCTAATTTTTCCCCCAAATTTTGATCGGTTTAGAGAGAGAAGATGGAGAGTGAAATTGAAATGAATAGAGAGTGAGTGAGAAGATGGAGGGAAAGAAGAGACGGGTTTTGGTGGTTGATTGACGGATTTACCCTTTTTAATAGGGATGAGCGCTTTTTTTTCCCCACTTAATTTTGGACCGTTAGATGGAAAGCAAAGGGGATCGGATGGCTACAATTACTTTGTAGACTTTGTACTTTTTGTCCCCTTTGTAGGGGATCGCACCTCAGAAGGGAGTATATAGCGGGAGGACACAAAATTACATAACTATCCTTTGGTGGGAAAAGGAGCGGGGACACGTGGCAGCACCAAATTTCTTTTTAGGCTTTGCAAAGTTTGGATACTTTGCAAGGGATCGGTCATCATATTATGAGAGCTCACAGAAAAGTTTCCCGTAGGAATCTTATTATTAATCTCCAATACAAAAACTAACTCCCAATGTAAAAAAGATAAATAGTACTTATAGGAAAAGAAATCAACCCAAATAAAGGATAGACCCACTTTCCTATTCTTATTGTGTAGATTGATTTAGAGTATATTTTCCTAATCAATATCTTGGTAATTAAGTAAACTAAATAAGTAAAAGAATAAAGCAAATAAGTCTTCATCAACTTTGGAGATATTTAGTAGCCATGCTGAAACGTCAAGTAGTCGCATTGTTCCCGAGATCATATGCTCCTGCATCATAATTTAATTTTAATTTTGAATTTTAAACAATAACAAGTCCTTAATTGTTACTGTAGAGGTCTGCCACATAATGTATTATTACTTTTGTAAAATAAAACACAAGTCAAAGGCCTAGCATAGTGGCATATGTTTGCTTGCAAGGGTGACGAGCCACCATTCGATCCTTGCACTCACCTTTATTTTATTTTCTTTGTATTTCAAAAGGTTTATAAACTAAGGGGGCGTTTCTTTTTTTTTCTGTTAGTGGAAGGAATGTGGGATCCATCCATTTAATATTATTACTTTTCTTATTTGGGCCCATAAATTCCACTAAATCCTCTATATGTATAGAGTGTAAAAATGAAGCCCCTCCCCATTAAGAGGCATTAACAAGGCTGGGATCCACTGAACTCTTAGCTAAGAAAAAAAAAGAAACAAGTGGTCTTTGAAGTTTAAGTTTCTTATATAATGACATCATGTTTGTTAAGTTCACATATCAAACATCTTTTTAATATGATAAAGTTCACATTTATTTTAGAAAACTAAATCATTCCTTATTAAGCAATATTTTTATTATTATTATTTTTAATTTTAAAAGCTGTTAAATACAAAAATCATAAACATTTTCCGATGTAGAAAAAATTGTAAATTCGTTTTTAGAACTATTGAATACAGGATTATATGTGTCAAAAGTGTAAATGATAAAACTTTACAAAATCGGTATTGATTTACAAAACCTTAGGGGTATAAACAAAAATTTAAGATTACCCACACTACAATTCGAGTGTTCGACTATTAATCCAAAGTTTCAAGGTTCAACCCACTATTCCAATTCAAATTAAAATTGGGGCCTTTTGAAAATAAATTAACGAAAATATGCTGCAATTTAGTTGTCGTTGTAGTGATTTCGAAGATAATTTATGAATGGAAGAAAATAACTCTTTCAGTTGCCTAAAGGTATAATTTTTAATGTCTATAATTTACATAAATAGTCTCTGTGGTTTGTCAAAAAATTTCATCTATCGTCCCTCAAAGTTTAAAGTTGCATGGACAGTCCCTATTTTTGCAAAAAAATAACACTCGTGGTCCTTTTTTAACTGGTGTTACATGAATTACATTATCATTTACACGTTAGCCGACCGTATGCATAGTCTATCCTTTGTAAAAACAACCGTTTATAATTAAAGTTTTTCGTTCGTTTTATACATTCTCATCCGTTTTGATACGTTTTCATCCGTTTTGATACGTTTTCATCCGTTTTTATACGTTTTCGTTCATTTTTATACGTTTTTCGCCCGTTTTTTAACGTTTTCATATTTTTTGTCCGTTTTTATACGTTTTGGTCCATTTTTATACGGTTTTGATTAAATACTTGCGTTTTTTTAAGTTTTTTGCACACTCTTAATCTAAACCATCAAAAACATCATAAAGGGTCTCCTTTAGTGATGTTTTACACGAAAAAGATCAAGAAATGGACCAAAATGAGTTGCGCTTTTGGGACAGAACTGAAAGTCGGTAGTTTTGAGTTAAAAAGTTGTGTTTTTTGGCTTTTAGATCAAACGTTTTGGCACACTAGTGTTCTAAAACACTCCAATAAACACCTACACGTCTGTGATAAGTGATTAAAAGTGTTAGAGCAAGAGCTAAAAGGGAAAGACGCAAGCTTTTTGAACTAAGGACCAAATCCGTAACTTTGAATATCCACAAAAAAAAGTTGTGTTTTATTATTATTATTATTATTATTATTATTATTATTATTATTATTATTATTATTATTATTATTATTATTATTATTATTATTATTTAATGATCTAAACCACACCACAAGTCACTTACACGATATAAGTGATTATGAATGCTAGAACACAAGATAAAAAAAAAATAAAACACAAGCTTTTTGTGAAGGTACAAATCTATAAAACAAGAACACAAAAGATACCACTTTTAAGGTCTCCTACATAGTGAATCAATCCTACATAGATGATATTAGAAGTTTAGAGAGAGAGAGAGAGAGAGAGAGAGAGGTCTTGTTATCACACACATTAGAATGACTCTCAATCACCTTCATGAATGAAGGATAGGTGTTCATATACATGGATGAGAAAGCCTTTGGGCTTGGTGGCTTTGGACTTGGTATTGGACTTGGATTAGATGATTACATTAACTAACCTAGCTTAACTAAGTTCACAAGCCAATTAACTAATCTTTAATAAGCTATTATATGGTTACAAGGTTCTTAGATGATAAATGGCCATCACTTCTTAATGCTAACACGAATTATTAACCACAACAGTCGTAAATGATTCTTCAACCACTCCATCCGTAATCAAATAATCAATAACCTAATTCGTAATCGGATCAACAATAACCGGTTCATTCAAATAAAAAACGGCAATTGAAGAAGATGAAGATGACGAATAATGAAGCGGAAAAACACACAGCACGAATGATAACGCTCAAATTGTGCATGTTTTTAGTAGCGTTATTTGTATTTTTATGTATGTTATTTGGTAATTTTTATATGCTTTTGTCACTTAATCGTATCAAAGTATGTTTGCAAAGCATTTGTAGCCAAAAACAGGAAAAAGGAAGAAAAAGTGAAAGAAATGAAGGATTTGTCATTTCCTAGTCCAGATCCAATTCGTTCAAGCATTTCACAAAGAAGAATCCAAGTTTTCATCACTCCAAAGTTCGTTGACAAGAAATAATCAAGTTTGGACAAAGAACGAAGAACCAAGAAAAAGATCAAGATTTTGCTGACAGAACCTCTCCAACCGGTCGGTTAGAATCCAACCGACCGGCTAGATGAAAATGTTCCAAGTAACCGATCGGTTGTAATCCANGTCCAGATCCAATTCGTTCAAGCATTTCACAAAGAAGAATCCAAGTTTTCATCACTCCAAAGTTCGTTGACAAGAAATAATCAAGTTTGGACAAAGAACGAAGAACCAAGAAAAAGATCAAGATTTTGCTGACAGAACCTCTCCAACCGGTCGGTTAGAATCCAACCGACCGGCTAGATGAAAATGTTCCAAGTAACCGATCGGTTGTAATCCATCCGACTGGTTAGACCCAGATGTCTCATCCAACCGATCGGATGTGCCCCGCAACCGATCGGTTGGCCAGCTCGTATAACTTTTGCAAACTTTATTCTACCTCATTCTACCCGATTCCAGGCCATTCTTTCTGGTATTCTAGGTCCTTCTATTCACCTTGGAGGCCAAGTTGCTGCATTAATGATCCTAGGCTTGTGGAATAGTGTAAATAGAGGCTTTGCAAGCATCATTCTACACACCATCAACACACAACAACAAAGCAATCATCAAATAGTTCTCTACCAGTCTCAAAGTTCTCAAATTCGTCCATAGAAGTTCAGAAAACGTTGGAGGTCCAAGAAGTCAACATCCAGAGGTCAAACACTCAAGAAGTCAACACCAATACTTAGGAAATCATTTCCTACTCATTTGTAATCATATTCCATACATTTGTAAGACTTTAATATCATGATTTCTAATGTTCAATATTCTGAGTTTATGTTCATGTTTGCTATGAGTGGCTAGTAACCTTTTGCATTTGCTTAGATGATGTTAATTACTTAATGATTAGTCTATGATTGTGATAACACGTTTTAATTCAATTTCAAGTCAATTCTAAAACCCAATTAGACTTAAGTTTCATAGTGACATTTGTTGAGTCAAGTTTAACTAGTTGCTTGTAATATCATTGGCCGAAAGAGTTATTATTATTCAACTAGTTATAATCATTTGTCTGTGAATGATTGTTTTTCACCATAATTATTCTTGACTAAACAAAGGAACTAAGGTGTAATTGTAATGAGAATACTTTTTGTTAATCAAATCGGATTGGTTGTAAACGCCTAATTGGTCGAAAGTTTTAGTAGTTTATAATCAATTGTAACCTTTTTGTCTATGATTAGGTTACCTTTTGTATTGACCATTTCTTAAGAGTATTTGATTAAACAAGAGACTATTTTTGTGTTTAAGGTTGTTAATCCAACTTTATGAACCTTGAATTGATCTTGAATTGATTGGTCCAAACCTAATGCTTGTTTTTATAAACTAAAATCTTGACGAAGGTTTAACTTGTAGAAACAATAGATTAGAACACCACCTAATTCTAATTACCAACATGTTAAAGAAGTTATCACAATCATGCTTATCCTATGAGTAGTTAACTAGTCTAAGCAAGTGTAGTTTTTAATCATTTGAATTATCTTACTATCATTATCGCTTGTATTAGAGATTTACTTTTTAAACTTACGCTTAGATTCACTCACAAATCCCTGCGAACGATCCCGACTTACCATCCTCATCTTGCTATAACGGACGAGTTCACTTGCTCGTATGTGTTATTTCTAGATCCGGTAATCGTGTTTGTAAATTTAAAACTTGTACACACCGTGAGCACATCAAGTTTTTGGCGCCGCTGCCGGGGAATTTGATTGTGTTTTCTATAAGTTTTAAAGTTCCATTTCCTTTCTAGTTCGTTTTCTAAAATTTTTTTTTTCCGAGCCATCCATCCGATCGATCACTCATCTAACCGATCGGTAACTCACTTTAACCTAAACCAACCGATCGGACAGTAATCCAACCGGTCGGTCACCCAGAATTTAATTTTTCCGAGACAACCATCCGTTCGGCTATCCATCTAACCGATCGGTTACTTTTTCTGATTTTTCAAATTGTTTTCATTCTTTGCTCGTTTGTTCCAAGGATTCCGAGGTTCACTCGGTAATTGTATGAACACTCGATCAACCGGAGTAGAACCAATTTCACCTCTTTCCAATCCCGAAAGTCTGATTCGTAGACCAAGAAGAAGAAGAACACCTTTTGTTCCACCAACCAATCGTGTACGAAGAGTACCAAACCCACCGTTTGATAACCTTTCCGAAGCCTTAGTTGTTTATAACCCATTCACCAATCAACCATTTCCTATGGCTGATGATCAACCCATGTGGGCCACAAACCGAACCGTAGCACCCATTCCTGGAGCTGGTATTGTTGCTGTTAACCTTGGTGACAACTTCACCGTGAAGGACACCATCTTTCTATGATCAAAGACCGTCAATTCGATGGCCGCTCGCGGGCCGATCCGCACAAACACATTTCCAAATTCATAGAAATTTGCGGCATGTTTCGATATGGTGACATTGATGTCAACGCCATCAAACTCAAACTTTTCCCATCATCACTCTCCGGAGATGCCAAAGTGTGGTATAACGAATTAACCCCATGAACTATCAATACTTGGGAGGAGATGAGGCAAGCTTTTTAAGCCGATTCTTTCCACCTGCCATGTTTGATCGTCTCATGGGAGAAATCCGTGCTTTCGCACAAAACCCCAATGAATCTCTTGTCAAAGCTTGGCTTCGTATGAAAGATTTACTTCGTAGTTTTCATGGACATGGTTTAGGACGAGGAACCATTATCCAAATCTTCTACCATGGACTTGATGAAACATCTCAAGGAATTCTTGATGCTGGAGGAATTTTTCTCTATAAAACACCCAACGAGGCGTATCAATTACTCGAATATCAAGTGCTCCTTAAACTCGATTGGTCAAAAGATTCCAAAACCAAACCCTTACGAAAAACCTTTGCTTTTGTCGAAAGTTCCGATACCTCTAAACTAATGGAGAAAATGGAAACCTTAACTTCCAAAATTGACTCACAATACAAAGATATCAAAGGAGAAATGAAAGAAATGCGAGAAGGTTGTAATAACTGTGGAGGAAATCACACTTAATCCGAATGTGATGACCAACCCATGGTTGGACCCAAAGAAGGGGAAGCCAATTATGTCCAAGGAGGATACCGTGGAGGCGGTTTTCGTGGTAGTTATTACGGAAGAAATTCTGGAAATTGGCAAGATCGCCAAAGGGATAACAACCGTGATTCTCAACCACGAGTAGACAATCCAACTCCACCAAACTCTGACAAAAAATCCAGAAGAAACTGATTTCGAAAACATGATGCGAGATTTCGTGACTGCTCAAAGATCCACCAATGAATTTATTAAAACCCAATTTTTCAATCTCAAAACCAAAGTTGAGCAAGGTCAGAAAAATCATCAAGCTTCTATTCAGAATCTTGAACAAAAATTTGGTAGACTCTCTGATCAATTTTCTTCACGACCACCTGGAGCATTACCCAGCAATACCCAATCTAACCCAAAGCCTTCTGGATCAAATGATAAAGCTTAGCGTCCACCACCTACCAGAAATGAGCATATCAATGATGTATTCACGAGAAGTGGTCTTTCTTACNACCAATGAATTTATTAAAACCCAATTTTTCAATCTCAAAACCAAAGTTGAGCAAGGTCAGAAAAATCATCAAGCTTCTATTCAGAATCTTGAACAAAAATTTGGTAGACTCTCTGATCAATTTTCTTCACGACCACCTGGAGCATTACCCAGCAATACCCAATCTAACCCAAAGCCTTCTGGATCAAATGATAAAGCTTAGCGTCCACCACCTACCAGAAATGAGCATATCAATGATGTATTCACGAGAAGTGGTCTTTCTTACGATCCACCTGCCAACCCCAATGAAACCCAAATCATCGATGATGATAGTGAAGAAGAAGCTGAAGAAGAAAAGAAAGATATTCCTGAAACACCAACCAAAGAAACAACCCAACCAATCAAAGCATACACACCAAAAATTCCATACCCACAAGCTCTTAGAAAAGAGAAAGAGGAGGAGCGTTATAAGAAGTTTGTTGAGATGATTAAAGAAGTTAGACTCAGTGTACCCCTCGTTGATGTTCTAGCTGGAATGCCCAATTATGGGAAATTTTTGAAAGAACTTCTTAATAACAAAAATAAGTTAGAACAAATATCTGCTGCTTTCCTCAATGAAGAATGTTCAGCCATTATTGAAAACAAAATTCCACCAAAACTCGGAGATCCCGGAAGTTTTCTAATTCCATGCACATTAGGAAACAACATCACATGCGATGCTTTAGCCTATCTCGGTGCAAGTATCAATTTGATGCCATATTCGTTGTATTCTAAACTTTCCATCAATACTTTGAAACCCACAAAGATGAGTATTCGATTAGCCAACCATACCTACCAATATCCTATGGGGTTGCCGAAGACATGCTTGTCCAAGTTGGTAAATTTGTTTTTCCCGTGGATTTTGTGATCTCAGAAATGGAGGAAGATACACAAGTACCTTTAATCTTAGGAAGACCTTTCCTAAATACCGCTGATGCCATAATTAAAGTTAAAGGTAAAGAACTGATGCGTGGTTTTGTGACCTTACAATAGGTTTTACCTCTCGAGGGATCTCAAGAGGCTTACAACCCCACCAGGCAGTGTACCTGACCGATGTAGTATAGGATAGTGGTAAGTACGGGGGATTGATCGTTCTCTCACAGGGAATAGTGTTCGTTAGGATAGAAAAGCTACTCTAATAGGTCTAAGGGTGGAAGGAAGATTCTTTTTGTATTTTTATATTTTTTTGAAAGCAATTAAAATCTCGGTTTTTAGAGGAAGGGCGGAATTAGTTGCTAGTCAACTAACCCAAGTTTACTACTTATGCAAATTAAAATAAAATAAATATCTAAACTATTGTGGTTGTGAAAACAATATGGAGAAAATTGTGTTTACTTAGATTTCATTACTCCCTAACTATCTTTTACCGGTTAATTGATATGTGTGTTACTTGTGTGGATGAAGGGTGTATTCCTAATAACTCATGGAGTGGCATACATATCTCTCCAATTCTATGAGCTCTTATCTCGCCCTATGCCATGCACGGCACAACCATAGGGGTTGTAAACAGTGGCTCATGCGTTAAATACTACCTTAATAGCCTAGTATGCCTTGGCTACATGTTTCCCAAGACGTTCAAGCACGTTACCATAAAGGAGGTTGGCCAGTTTTCTTGAGCCTAACATTGATGGAACAATCATCCCAACAAACAACAACACACACCAATCAACCAATAATTAATAGTTAGGTTTCATTAGATCTAAGCAAACACTAGAGAATTTAGCTACACATGTTAATTAAAAGACAAGCAAAAGAGATAATCAACCAACACATAGACATATTGATTGAATTAAAGTGAAGACTTATCTTTAATTAAGCATGAGGGTTCCAAGGGTTGGAAACCCTAAAAAGTACAGAAAATTCGTCTTTAGGGTTTGCCCTAAAAGTTCTCCACAAAGTTCCACACTAATGAATGAAAATTAGAAAACTATATATAGATTTTACACTCTGACGGCGTCAGGTTATAAGGGCTGACGCCGTCAGCTCGCCGCCATTAGGTTTCTCGGATGGCCTAGATCCACTTCTGACGCCGTCACCTTATAAAACCTTCTGGGCCGTCACTCTTTAACTTTACTCCTGACGGCCTACTTTTCCTAACACCTGACGGCGTCAGGTGTTAAATCCAAAATTTCCTCTGGCCCGTCATTTGATAATTGGTTTCCACTCTTTTGTCAAGGCTTTCTGACGGCGTCACCTTGTGACTTCTGACGCCGTCAGGTTGTAAATCTTCATCTTTTGAGACTTTGTCGTTTTCTTCACTTTTATGCTCCAAAAACGTCCGAATATGCATGTTTTCCAGAATTCCTCTCAAAAGTACCTAAAATGACAAAAGGAACGATTTAGGGCAATATTTGATCACATTTATACGAATTAGGGCTTAAATGACCCCCTAAAAGCGTAACACTTTTCGTCTCATCAAATACCCTTACACTTGGGATTTGCTTGTCCTCAAGCAAATGAGCTTTTATTCCAATCAAAATATGAGTTAGGGGTCATTTAACACGAATATAAAAGTAATTACAACAAATAGTTATTAGACCCTAATCATAACAAGCACGGAAATCATACACTAGCACCTCACAAATAGTGTTTGGATTCTCACATCTCTCAAATGTCATAAAGTTTATATCTCATAAATGGAAACGGAAAATAACACTCACTACCTGTCATAGCAAATAGATTACCATAGGCTTGGGAAAGGATCAATTACTCCTCCACTAGGCGTAAGCACCTAAGATAAACTATCAAAGAGGGCTTTATAAAGGGTTGTAACGTAAGGTGTAGGGATATGATAACACGGTTTGGTTGGAATAAAGGGTATTTTAGTGGTGGCGAGTTAATTATCATGATCAAATACATGCACTCTACATCGTTGCTTAAGTCAAGACTCGACTCAATCTTAGTCTAAAAATGAAATAACAAAAACTAAAAAGGAACATAAAAGGAAACGGGATGGTAGTCCGTATGTTTTTCTTCTTTCTTTTTCATATTTTTTTTTATTTTTCTTGATTTTTCGATTTTTTTTTTCATACACTCTTGCCCTACCATCCAAAATAATACATCATAGGGGATTTGCATTCCCCTTACACTTGAATCTTTACATAACTTTACAATCACTATTCTAATGACTCGAATTAAGATAATCGAAAAACTTGGAGTACTTTTTAAATATTTAGCACGTATGGGGGTAATAATGTTGTTCTTCCCCATTACTTCATTACACTAGTACTTTACCCATGAGTCCCAATCGTCCCAAAACAATATGTACAAGGATATGACTTAACTTAGCAACCATGTAATTGACCGGATAATTAACTAAGGGTTTAACAAATGTTTTCACAATAATGCACCAAAGGTGGGTGCATACAAGGTAGGCTAAGGCGATTTGGGTGTACATTTAGTGGGGTGTAAACAAATTCTCACTTTGAGTAAGATGCTCAAAGGTCGAAACGAAAGGATAGGCTCGGAGGGGTGTACTAGGGGTATCGTGTACCAAAAATGGATACAACGCAAAGAGTGTGGGAGAATTACTTGACCAATGAAGTCAAAGTAATTATAACAAAAATACGGGTGTAAAACAATGGGTTAATCCTAATGCCTCTTATCATGTAGTAGATCTTAACTACACGAATGTAGTCTCACTTGTGGATTTGAGATGGTCCTAACGCAAGTTCTAGAATCTAAATGCTACCGGTACTCACATCATAGCACCAAAGATGGGTGCTTTAACTACCAATTCTAGGGGCGAACCTCACATATTTGGGGTGGAAAATTTTTTAGTGGTACGGTTTTGTGCTAGTCATACAATTTCCTATCCATGAGACGCTCATTAAGATCAAGGTTTCACTTCTAAATGTCACAAAAAATTTTAAATTGGCGCTAAAATTGCCCTAACAAATATTTCTCTTGGTTTTATTACAAATTTACTATTAAACAAAGCAAAACATCAAGCCTAAGTGTATTCTCAACGGTGCCTTCATTTACCCCCTTACACTTAAACCGAACATTGTCCCCACTGTTCAAATAGAAGATGTAAAAGTAAATAAAATAAAAGAACGAAATCAAATACTCCCCTGAATCGTTTGGTGTGGATAGTGAAGTAACATGGTTAGATCTTCTTCCAAGAAAGACGAGCGTTCAAAGCTTCCCTTCCAAAATAATAAACGTCTTCTTGTCCAAAATAACCTGTTAACCTGAAAAAGATAAAGGCCAACCTCGCATAAAATCGGCGGTAAAATCTACATAATAGGATATAATGCTTGTGGAATGAATATTTTGCAGAATTCCTGGAGATTATAAGTTAAAGAATTGACAAAACTTTTTATGGATCCGGGAGAAATACAAAACTTTCAAAAATTGCAGAAAATTTTAACCTGACGCCGTCAGGTGTTATGCCTGACGCCGTCAGAATGACCTGACAGAATTCTCATGTTAAGTTTCCGGAAAAATTCTGGAAAAACTAGAGCTTACTTCTTGGAATTCCTGCAAAAATTCATTATGACTCGATACAAGCATTTGACTCAAACAAATAGTAATATGTATGTTAATTTCATTGTTATGATTCATGTTCATTCGTTCTTTATAAACCGATTTAGATTTCCCTTACACTTAGCTTTTGCAAAATACCTTTATATGTAGTTAAGACGAAGTTAAAAACAAAATAAAGCATTTTCACAATTTAGTTTGAAGCATGAATCAATAACAAGAAATATAACTTACATACGGAAATAAATAAAATCAAATAAACACACAAAACACACAAAACACACAAAGCATGGGTTGCCTCCCAAGAAGCGCTTTTCTTTATTAATGAGTCTTGTAGCTAGACTCAAAGTCACCCTATCTACGTTTCTCCGTACCGCAAAAGAAACGCGGTTTTGAACCTCCTAATCACTTCATGATCCCATTTATATTCCGGGCCTAGGAACAAACATCCTGAATACTTGATCCGGTTATCATCTTGGTTAACATTACTAACTTCGAACGTTGGGATATTATCAACATCTAAGTTTTCAACATCTTTGAACTTCTCAAACTTATAGGGCATCATGTACTTAACATATCCGGTCCCATTTGAAAATGTAGCAATGCCTTCATCTTTATCGTAAATCATATTGGACACTGATGAGACGAAAAGTGTTACGCTTTTAAGGGGTCATTTAAGCCCTAATTCGTATAAATGTGATCAAATATTGCCCTAAATCGTTCCTTTTGTCATTTTAGGTACTTTTGAGAGGAATTCTGGAAAACATGCACATTTGGACGTTTTTGGAGCATAAAAGTGAAGAAAACGACAAAGTCTCAAAGAAGCTGGAAATTACAACCTGACGGCGTCAGGAGTCACAAGGTGACGCCGTCAGTAAGGATGACAAAAGAGTGGAATTCAATTATCAAACGACAGGCCAGAAAGATTTCAAGAATTTACACCTGACGGCGTTAGGTGTTAAATGATGTAGGCCGTCACATGTTAAGTTAAAGAGAGACGGCCCAGAGAGTTTTACAAGCTGACCACGTCCCAAATGGATCTAGGCCATCCGAGAACCCTAATGGCGGCGAGCTGACGGCGTCAGGCCCTATAAGCTGACGCCGTCCGAACTTATTTTCTATATATATTTTCCAAATTTTCATTCATTAAGTGTGGAACTTTGTGGAGAACTTTTAGGGCAAACCCTAAAGA
>LBNU01031436.1:16291-27198 GCA_014162995.1 Artemisia annua | reverse complement strand
TAGGATCAAATGAGAAATATAATTAAGATGAGAAGAATGAGAAGAAACTACAACTACAAATATTAGATGCACCCATGAAAAATAGATGCATCTCCTATTATTTCTCTCTCCTTTTTTGAAATATGTGACTATAATTTTTTCTCACTCTTCTCATTTAATTAATTCTTCTCACTAGATCCATACTCATATACTATTAAGAAAAGTTAGATTTTAACGGGATGAGTAGTTAGTGCATGCTTTTAAACCATAAAAACCAAAAAACGAACTGAATCGTTTATTGAAAACGGTTTTAGGATCAAAAATCGAATCAAACCAGTAGACGGATTTTGGTTTAGCCAAATGAAAACGGGACCAAATCAAAAAGCGAATTTCGATGAGAATTATTGCTTATATTAGTGTGTAAAAAATAAAAATATAAGCTACTTTTTAGATGATATCCCAATCATTTATAAAGCTACATCGTTCTTTTGGATAAATTTCTAGTAGGCATGGGCCATTAAGTAATGTGTAATTTATGCTATCATAGTTTCATGTGAGCTTAGCATAAAGTGATATAAATTGAGTTTTGAGTAATCATTTGTAGTAAAAGAATGTGTATTATGAGACCGTGGTGTAATTATTAATTTTGTGATGCAGAATGCGTTGAGCGGATGTCCTTAAAACATATATATCATAATACCTTTAGTTGTTTACGATTTTTAGTTCGAAGGTCATAATTATGCAACCTAGTTTGGTTTTACACTGACAGGTCTTCAAATAAGCTGTGTTTGCTACAAATGTCTGTATTCTTATCTTTGTTTTGAGTTAATTTCATTATTATGATATACTTATAAAATAAATAAGAAACCATTTGCGAAATCTAGTTATATATAATATTGGATGGAAAGAAAGCTCGAGACTCTAAAAAACTTTTGGAAACAAAACATATAAGCTGGAAAAGTTAGTCAACTTGTTTTTGGTTTCTTTCTTACGGAGAATTTTTTTGTTTTTTTTTTTTTTTTTTTTTTTTTTTTTTTATAAAGTTTAAGAGCAAAGATAAATTTGATCGCTTACTTCCTTAGTCTACACACGCAAGATGGGCTTTAAGATCAAAAATTCATTACCAAAGACAGAAACCCCGAAGACCAAGCAAGACTTTGATCGAACTTGTCAAATACTACAGCCCCACCAGGATATAAAACCTAACCGCACACTTAAAGGTTATTGGAGGAACATCTATCATATCTTAAACACAAGAAAGAGCCTTTGCATGGATGAGAAAATGTCTTTTGTCTAGTAGTGTATCCACATCATCATGGGAAGCATATATGCAAAACCCGATTTCTACAATGTTATATCGTCCAAAGAGCAACATAACAGACCTCATGTAGAGATATTGCAACCCATCTTTTCAGGAAAAACAAATTTTTCTAGAATTATATCTCGAATATATTAAACCGACGTTAGGTGAATCCTTCACCATCTCCAAATTTTAAATATAAAATGAGTTTGATAACTTTAAAAATTCGTAGCATTTTTTATTTATTTATTTTTATTTTTTTTTTTTTTTTCTGTTTTTGAATATTTATGTTAGGTTCAGAGAATACCCGTTATTATGTTGTTCAAACAATATCCACGCTATACATATGGGGGCTACAATTTGACTAGTATGTTGATGTTCTCATAAGAAGAAGTCTCAAATTCAAATCTTTCTAGGTTAACATTTGAAAGTGGTTGATGAACGTACGGTCAGATGGATACGTACTCTAGTTAAGCAGCTCACTTTTGATCGAATATCAACCCTTCTCAAATACCGGAAACAGGAAATTAACCTTGAAAATTTGAATAGTGATGTCGCATTTCAATCGTTCACCACGAAATTTAGATGAATAAATATTGAGACTCGTATGGGATTATGGGAACCATATCAAAACCGACGTATCTTCTGCTTACCTAACCACCTAAAACCACATGCATGTCTAATTTTACTCATATATTTATATGTTCCCATACTGCAAACCACATCATTGTTTTGTCCACAATAGAAAGGACTAAAAAGTGAATTTGACCTCTCACCCATCATGTTTCGAAAAAGAGAAACTTACATCGTTTAGAATAAACTTTTCGTTAAGTTGGGTCACAAATGCATTTATTCAGCCTTCTACAAGACCACCACGTACATAGCTCATAGCCTCATATTACTCAAGGAACCAATAATACTCTATGGTTTCTAGTTCCACATCACTGATTCAATACGTCCATTGAGCTTAGTACACAGAAATTGATAAGTTAGGCATGCATGTCTAAGGATACAAATGCAATCTATTTATTAAAAATAATTATACTTAATACGGAGAGTAATGGATCAAGTGAGAAGAAAACTAAAAATGAGAAGGATGAAAAATAACTATAACCACACATTTGAGATATATCAACTTGATTTAGATGTATCTCTATTCATTTAGATGTATCTCAATTAGTTTCAAATGTGATTTTGAAGTTAAAACGATGCAAAACAGTAATAGCAACAAATTTAACCCATATGGGACGAAAAATACACAAGAGTCGCCTAACTTTATAAAATGCATCTAATATATGCATTTGCATCTAATATATGTATTTGCATCTAATTTTTTGTTAGAAAATATATTATGGTGTATCTAACTTTATAAAATGCATCTAACATATGTATTTGCATCTAATTCAAGTCGATGCATGTTTATTATAAGATTACTTGTCATTTGATATAAGCTTATAAAGTCTAATACGGTACTATATATAAGTTAAGTTGAGTTTTCAGATGTGTTAAAAATTTGAAAGCACTGTCAATAGGTGGGCTTATATGCCCAATAATATCATGATATATATAACCGGCCCGTTGCTCTTTCTTATAAATTTTGGTGTCGTTCATATTTCAAAGACCAAAACGAAAACGTACCATTGCTTCTCCTTGTACATACGGATCGTGTAATTTCTTATTTCGAGAGGAAAAGTAGAATCGGTTCTTACAATGTAAGTGATGACAATTAACTTACGCTTAATTTGAAGTTTGCATAACGTTTAAATGATTGCAGCAACCAAATAAAAAAGATACAAAGTTTCACTTAAATACAAAACCGACCGGACCAGACCGACCACATTCGGTCCGGTCTCGGTCTAGGGTTTTTCATAATTTGGTCTCGGTCCGGTTCGGTCCGGCTTAAAAACCGGACATTTAGCCTATTTGGACCGAGACCGGATCGGACCGAGACCGGACCGACCACATTCGGTCCGGTCTCGGTCTAGATTTTTTGCCGGATTCGGTCTCGGTCCGGTCCGGTTTTCGCCCGACGAGCACCCTTATTCCCCAATCCAAGAGGAATTCGGTTTGTAGCATTACTGGTCTTCTGGTCATTTGATAAACGGATCCATTTTGTATATAAAATTCTAGTGCATATTTCGATTGAAGATCTTAAGTGGTCTCAAGCTAAAACTATCGAGGTAAACGGTTGCATTAAGAACGCTAGTGCATATTTGTAAGAGGTTTTTTTTTTTTTTTTTTTTTTTTTTTTTTTTATTTTATTATTATTATTATTTAAGTACTTAAAAATGAGTTTGTTATAACAATGAATATTTGAAATACTTTCATAATAAAAGCAATACTACAATAAAACCTCTATAAATTAATTATATTGGTACTGTGATATTTTATTATTTAGCGAGATATTATTATATCGATAAATTAATAATTTATTAATTTAAATAGGTTTACGTATGACCTTTAAATTTTAAAGACAAATATTCTACTTACAACATATACTAGTTATATGAAAAATAAATTAGGAAAACAAGTTTCAATTAACATTTTATGAATCGAGGCATCGAAGAAATTAATAAATGTATACTAATGAATGTTACGAGGTTTAAGGCGTTGAAAAAATTGTAGAATTTCTTAGTAATTATTAATTTATACTTTCGTTGGGACAAATATACATACACTGGGTTTCAAAAAAATTATTATTTAATTAATTGGTGTCCAAATTTGTACTGGTCCAAAGTTGGGACTGAACAAATTATTAATTTTATCAAGGTTATTAATTTATCGAGTATTAATTTATAGAGGTTTTACTGTAGTGTATACCGAATTTAAAAATTGGGACCCGCCATTAGCTTGTGGGCTTGTGGTTATGTAATTTTGGGCTCCACAACATTTAATCGGTTACTTTGGACATGTCATAAGTCGAGTAGAATATGTAGAAATCAACGGAAATATTGAAAATATACTGATGAGATTCGATGAACAAACAATAGTATAAGAGATTAAAATAAAAAAAATAACAGATCAAACCCTAAATACTAGACATGCCTAAATGGTATGGGCCAATGAGACATATTAAACTAACACCCCCTCTCAAACTCACAAAGGTGTAGTAGTAAACATTGAGAGTTTGTCAAACAGAAAATAAACTATAACTAAATAAGTTAACACTCAACTTCGGAGCGTCTCAGAGTGCAAAAACGGACCAAAGTCGATGCAAAACCAAAATCAGAGAAGAGCAACATAATTACGGTGATGAACGAGAGCATATTCAGGCAGGCAGAGCAGATTCAGACATAGCAGAACCAGGTGGAATCATATGCAGAACCCCGTGTGAAACCAGATGCAGAACCACGTGCAGATTCAAACATGCTTATGCAGACAAACAGATTCCGACAGACAGGTGCTGATAAAACCATGCGGAACCAGATGCAGGACCACATGCGAAATCAAACAAAACCAGATGAAATCAGACAGATGCAAAGTCATACGTAACCAAATATAGAACTAGACAGAATCAAGCGAAACTACACGGAAATAAAACATGTTGTTGATGCCACCATCACCTATACAAAACCAACTACCAATTCAAAATTCAATTCCAATACCACATTAACAAATCCAAAACATTAAATCAAACAACCGTTGTTTAACCTTAACTTGTCCAAATCAAAACAATACGCAATGCACGTAAACCGTAGCTTCGAACCAATTGCAAATTCCATATAAACACAACAATTACTTCGTTACAGCGGATACCAAAGTACGAACAAACAAAACCACAAAACCTTACTGACCCACTAACTTCTCCTCCAATCAACACCAATAGTAAATAGATTTGAACAAAAGAAGTTATGTTATACATAATCAAGCAAATACCAATTGTTTGCCAAGCTAGTATCCACGGTCCCACTAAATGGTTGTAAACGAAATCAAGAAACATAAACCACCGTCCCATTAATGCATTCCACCAATAAAATGCCATCATTCCCCTTCTTTAGTTTATGATCCAATCAAAACACAACTAAATTTAATACAAATCGTTGACGGCTTCTGATTCATGTAAGCATATTAAATTAAACGGTTATATGTGTTTCAGATGTAACTTACTCAGATATTAACACAAACAGCCACAATAATTGGCAACATATTTCAAGTCAAGAAGATGAATTGATTCAAATAGTTCTACATCAGCGAACAACTAACAATAAACGGGATCCCTTAGGATCGCCGACAATTAGTAGACGACCGGAGGATGACTTTATTCTCGCGGCTTGTACCTTATAGCTCTGATACCATGTAGAAATCAGAGGAAATATTGAAAATATATTGATGAGATTCGACGAACAAACAATAGTACAAGAGATTAAATAGGAAAATAACAGATTAAATCCTAACGACTAGACGTTATTAGATGATTAGATTATGGCCCAAACCCGGTTGTGGGTTTGGGTCCATTAGGTTTAGGGTTTGCATAGCTTGTTTATTAAGCCATGTATTAGTTATAAATACATGGGCAATCTTCATTATGTAATGACAAAAAACACAATCAATAAAATCTCTATTTAGTATTTTACATGGTATCACAGCTGTAGGTAAGATCCACCAATAAAAATTGTTAACCTCCGGTCATCGGCTACTTGTCGATGATCCGGAGGGATTATGTTTTTTTTCCGCTTTATTGTTTTTTTATTTTCGTATTTTATTTATAAACCCTAAACTCTAGCCATCAAAAGAAATGTTGAGTTGCCATCGATCCTATTATATTTTTTTCTTCACCGTCTATTTGTTGTTATTGTCGAAGATCATTGTTCTTGACAACAAAAGTTGATCATCAAATTGCCGCTCCCTTCTAAAGGCAAAGCAAACCATGACGTAAAAGCAATCGTCACGCAAAGAAGGATGCCGCAAGCAATGCACAACTATGCAGCCAAATACAATTATGCTTCCGCTCGAACAAACAAAAACAGAAGATGAAGAAAAGAAGAAGCGGCTTTCAACATTCATTCCAGTTTGTCCGTCCACAATGTTGCCGTTCAAACTGCGGGGGAGTATTAGATGATTAGATTATGGCCCAAACCCGGTTGTGGGTTTGGGTCCATTAGGTTTAGGGTTTGCATAGCTTGTTTATTAAGCCATGTATTAGTTATAATTTATAAATACATAGGCAATCTTCATTATGTAATGACAAAAAAAACAATCAATAAAATCTTTATTTAGTATTTTACTATTTTACAGACGGCCCAAATGGCTATGGGCCAATGGGTCTTATTAAACTAAGAGAATCAATCGTGAGTTGTGAAGCTAATGTTGGTTTAAATCTCTAGAAAATTTAGAGCTGATGAAGTATTTTAATAGTTCGAAGTTCATTAAACTCAACTAAGATACGAACTATCACTTCCGGTTTATGCAAATTTACGAGAGGATGTTCAAATGGTGAAACATATTGTGTGAATGAAATAAAGTGAAGTTTTTAAGAAGTCGTGAATAGCATAAGCGTCTGAAATTTGGAGCGAGCTTATTTGCAGTTTGTAAATGATTTTCGAATTAAGATTGGTTATATGATCTTTCATCGTAAACAATTTTTTTAGTCCGATCCACATCAGCATCACATTATCTTACACATATTGTAAGCATTATTATTGACAACCAATGGTTTCAGTCATGTTTAAGGGAGACACGAGCACCACATTATGGATCTATGGTGGGAGATGGTGGAACTTTTATCTCGTATACTTAATTTCTTTTGATCTATAAATCTACATATATATACATGATATGATATGTTGTGCAAATGCAACCACATTATTTGCACATGGTTCAAAACTACAAAATCACTCAAAAATCTCCAAGATATTTTTGTAGTATTACAAACAAAACTTGTTTTCTTAACGAAAACCAATTAACCTTTATTCAAAACGATGATACTGGTAAATATAATTTTCTTTTATATTGGAATGGCACAAAGGTTATAAATTTGATATTTATTTGAAACTTATACAAAAACAGTTGTTATCTGTTGCAACTTTATGTAAGATATGAATTTAAGTGTCAGTAAACATAATCGTGCATGAATATATACATGAACTATGTAGAAAAAAAGAAAAAAGCCTTCGTCACTATCACTATTACGGCTACTAAAAATTCTTTAAATATAAACTAAACGATACGACGATATATAGTAGCGTTAATTTGTATGTGCAATTTTTTTTATTTTTTTTTTTTTGAGAAAATGACAAAAATAACTATTTTTACGAACATATTTCATCAAATACTCAACTTTTATCTAAAAAGCCATTATATCAATGAAACTAGCAAAGTTTTACTACATTTTTTAAAAAGTTGTAAGGTTTACCTTGCTTGTCAAACTTTGCTAGTTTTTTTTTTTTTTTTTTTTTTTTTTTTTTTTTTTTTTTTTTTTTTTTTTTGGATTGGAGAAAGGACACATTAACCTATATTCTCCCTCAAGGGATTCTTTATAAGGTGTTGTGCATTACTTAAACTGATAAAATATGTCATATCTGATATCAGATATCTACAATCAAAAACTTGTGTCAGCTTGCCACACGAGATTCCTCGATTTGGCAATAGAATTATCATTTTCTATTATTAAACCAATAAAATATTCATGTAAAGGATGCTAAGATATATAAGAGTGAATAGTTATATGTGGTGCATGTTCTTTGGCTTGGCAATGTAGGGGACATTGTAGAACCTTGATATATTTCCTTACCCTGGTTTGCGCTCATCCAAGAGCAACGTGAACACTCCAAACTCCTATATGTCTACTCACATGGCCACACCACAAGAGCTGCATTCTATATTTTAAAAAACAAATCCTAAACCACAACTGAAGCCGAGTCACTGAGCAGTGATGATAGCAATAAGTTTCTTATCACAATGTTTATAAAAATTCTTAACCCAAAGCAACAATCATCAATAGAGGGAACATAGATATTCATTCTATTTAGATAGACTCCTCAAATACGAGGCAAAATTCTTAACCACATTTTGGAGATAATTTATATCAGAACTCAGAAGCCACTTAGTTTATGTTACTCCCTTCGGAATTCTCCTCTATAACATCATTAACATGACGTCTTAGTCAAACAAATTCCATCTTACGACTAGTTGCAGCTAGGTCTATTCCTCATGTCTTAAATGGTTATCTTCCTATAAAAAAAAGTTATTCTGCACCTATCATTCATGGAATTCTATGAGGAAAAAGTTGTCACTCCACTTGACCTCAGTGTCAAATGAGTAGCCGTAATTACGTTAGTTAGTCCCTTCAATATACAGNCTTTGCGATTTTTATTAGAAAAACTAGCAAGGTTTGATAAGCAAGGTCAACCTTGCGATCTTTATAAATATCCGCAAATTGTAGCAAAACTTTGCTAGTTTTATGGGTATAATGGCTTTTTGGATAGAAAAAATTTGGTATTTGGTGAAGTATGTTTGTAAAATTTGTTATTTTTGTCATTTTCTCTTTCTTTTTTATGTATATATGGGTGTGGAGTAATTAAGAGTTAAGAAAGTTAGTGAGTTAAATTACAAATTTATAAATAAGTATTTAAATATTCTAATAGATTGGATTGTCTTTTTTTAAATAAGAGTATTTTAGTGTAACAAAATTACTCAGTTTTTAAGTTTTTAAAGTAATGAACAAATATGTTTTCTCTTTGTATGTAGTATAGATACACTTGAAAATGTCAAATTTATAAGTTTAGCTTATTTAATAGCTCAAGCTGTAAGAAGCTTTTTCCCAAACACACCGTTAACATTTGACTGTTAAGGCTAAACACAGTAATGAGGATCAATCTCCCTCATTTTATCTGTCACATCAGCTTTCTTTCTCCGGCGACCTACAGGCGATTGGTTGCCACAGAAAGGGCAACCTTCAATTTCTTTTGATAAAAATAAATAAATAAATAACATTTTTAACAACAAACTTAAATTTCATTAATAATTCAAACCTTACATAATAATCCAAATAAAATTAAAACATTACAATAAAGTTCAAATAACATTAAAATATTACGATAATAAAACGACTAAACTAGTCTTGATTTTGACGATGCCAAATGTCTTCCCCCAAATCGTTGTTTAGGCTAAGATGAGTTTTTTGTCGATTATCTCCTTGGTAATTTTTAATGATTCCACATGCGTTCTACTTACGGGATCATAAACACGGTGCTGCTACGCTCGAAAGAAAATGGGAGATATCGCCTGCTCTTCGTCTTGAATTATCATATTATGTAATATGATGCATGTGTACATTATATTTGATAGGCGGTTTTTGCCAAACCCTTTAGCCGGATATTTAATCATTAGCCACTAGCTCTTTAGTACACCAAAAGCACGGTCCACATTTTTCCTTGCTGGATTTTTAATGGACTTCATAATCACGGACCATTCCGGATATATCCCATCAGCAGATAATATCCCCGTTTATAAGCCACGTCGTTAGCAACGAATTCCACATCCGGTGCTCTCCACGTTTTGAGATCATTGAAAAGAGGCGATTAACGTAAAACATTAATGTCGTTATTCATCCCGGCGACACCAAATAACACATGCCAAATCCATAAATCTTGGGAGGAGATCGCTTCTAATAAAATGAAAGGATATGACCCGTGATCACCCCTAGAAAATTGAGCTTTTAAAGCGTGTGGGCAATTCGCCCACGGCCAATCTGTATAATCAATGCTTCTTATCATCACAGGAAACTCATGCTTTCGTAGTGATGAGCATAGTTTTTCAATGACAGTAAATGTTGGCTTTCGCAAAAACTCTTCACCATATAACTCCATGATGGCTTCACAAAATTTTTGGAGACACTCACGAATTGTTGTCGCACCCATTTGGACATATTCGTCCAGATCATCAGGATTGACTCCGTATGCCAATTGACGAATTGACGAAGTACACTTCATCAATGGAGAAATACCAGGTGTGCCCGCACAACTAGGAATTTTTTTGAAAATAAGGGGAATGATCGATTACCTCTCGAACAATTCGTGTGAATAGGTTTCGGCTCATTCGGAAACGATCATGGAATGCTCTTTTTGGGTAAAGGGGAGTAATCCTGCACCCTGGTAAATATATTAACCAAAAAACTTTTAAGTACAATGGATATGGGTGAAGTCCCACATCTCAGCCCGTTACATAGGCTAAAAGCTTACATAACAAGATACTTCCTAATTTCTAAAAACTAGAAATCAAACCACAACTCAATGATAACAAGAACAACGAAATGAATTACTTCCTAAGGCCTTGAAACTTGGTACCATACATGGCATTAAAAGCATCCAAATTACCGGGAAGATCATATACCTGGTTCGCATAATCATCATAATCATCATAATCTTGTTCAAACTCTTGCCCCCCACCAAAAAGATTAGCAGACTCATCAAAAGGGTTGGCAACCTCGTCTTCAGAATCAGACACCACAATATCTCCCACCTTTGAAATGGGTTCCCCTCTTATTAGCAGAGGTCGACGGGATAGGATGACCATTATCATCCACAAGAGTTGCTCTACCATCAATAAGTAACTTTTCAAGCTTTCCAATTTTTTCAACAATAGGAGTAGAACCCTTACTCAACTCTTCCTCATTAACTTCCATAGTATT
>LBNU01031436.1:0-10408 GCA_014162995.1 Artemisia annua | reverse complement strand
ATATATATACATGGATTTTTAGTAATTATTAATTTATAATACCGTTGGGACTAATATATATACATTGGGGTTTCAAAAAAATTATTATCTTATTATTTTATCGATTGAGGTCCAAATTTGTACTGGTCCCAAGTTGGGACTGGACAAATTATTAGTTTTATCGAGGTTATTAATTTATCGAGTATTAATTTATAGAGGTTTTACTGTACCTTTGTTGGGTTGTGGTGTTACAATTATGGTATCAAAGCCAGGTTGCGACCTGTAGTACTTAAATCATGGCCTGTGAACATGTGAACCCTTTTTGACTGGTACGGATCTGGGTAGACATTAGGTTTCTGTTTCATCCTTTCTTTTCGTGCTTATCTGAACTATCTCTGTTTATCCTATCTGCCTCTAATCGTTTTGATAATCGTTCAGATGGTTAACATTCGCCGTAACGGACAGCCCGATGGAAACCCTGATGATGATATTGAGATCCCTAATTTAGAAGCTATGGTTGTTGCTGCTATAGCTAACCTGCTACCGGGTCTTAATGTCAATGAAATGATTACCCGGATCATCAACGATGTCCGTAATTGAGCGGGCTCTTCTGGAGGTGCTGGTGGTAGTGGTCGACCCACCACTATTCATGGTTGGCTTAAGAGTTTCAGTAAGCTCAAGCCTTTGTCGTTCAGTTCGGCTGCCTCTCCTCAGGAGGCAGAGGATTGGATTACGCATATGGAGAAGAACTTCGAGGTGTTGGGGTCCGGTGACGAGTTTAAAGCTCGTTTGGCTACTTTTAAGTTAGAGGGTGATGCGCTGAATTGGTGGAAAGCGCATAAGCAGGCGAAAGGTGGAGATGTTTATATGACTACTTGCACATGGGCTGAGTTCTGCGGTACCTTCTATAAGAGGTACTTTCCCGATTCTGAACACCAGCGGTTTAAACGAGAATATAACACCATCCGTCAGCGTGAGGACTTGAATTCGGGGGAATACATGCAACGATTCCTGAGATTGGCCAGTTTTGTTGGACCTAATGCTGGAGATGCTAGCCGACAGGCTAAGCATTTTAAATGGGGACTGAAGAAGTGGGTATTAGACCGTCTCCTTTACACCGAGTTCGTGGATGTGTCTCTGATATGTCAGCTGTGACGAGCTTTAAACTCATCACCGCACCCCAACACCTCGAAGTTCTTCTCTATATACGTAATCCGATCCTCTGTCTCCTGAGGAGAGACAGCCGAACTGAACGAAAAGGGCTTGAGCTTAATGAAACTTGTGGAAAACTAGAAGGGGGGTTGAATAGTTTACCTCTTTTTATTGTTAATTATCTTGTTAAAATCTTATTGAAACTTTCGTGTAAACAAGATTTAGATTTGTCGTTGTATCAAAGATAATATAAATATAAATGCAAAGGATAAGGAAAGAACAATCAAACCACAACACGATAGTTTATCGTGGTTCGGCTACAAGGACCTCACTTGTCCTTGCCCTACGTCCACGCCCCGAGTATCCAACTCGAGAGTTTCAAGCACTATCAACAAGCTCCTTTATCCGGCGGAGAAAACCTTACACGTCGCTTACTATTTTACCGACACTAAGCTAGATGTCGAGTTCTTTACCAAGGGTACAACCACTCCCGTTTTAGTTCTTTCACAAGGGTACAACAACTCCCTTTTACACTTTGTATTTTAAGGCACAAATACTAACCGATCACAACTATACACACAATGAATGAAAAGTATAGACTTGAAGAAATCTACACAAAGCTTTAGTTATCAAGACTTGCAACTTCTTGTTGGAAGCTTGAAACTAAAATGAGTTAGTGAACTTTCTTTGCTACAATAAGAAACTTCACAACAATGAAATGGTTAATGGTTAGATGAGGGATAATATGAATGTGTGTGAAAATGTAATGAGAAGTGATAAAAATAAAAGCTAGTAAGAGTTTGGTATTTATAGGCAAAGGAGCATTTGGCCTGGCGGAACCCGCGGAACCCTCCCAAGGGTTCCGCCCGTGTATTGCGAGGGTGCCGCCAGGTCTGACAGTCAAATGATCTTTCCTTAACTTCCAAACCAATGTTAAGTCACATCAACCTTAACTCCTTCCCACATGCATGGCTTGTAGACTAGGTAAAGAGAAGGTCAAACACACAAGGTTACCATCAATGTGCTATGACACAAAACCTAATGATGAGATGTGACAAGACATACAAGACTTAACTTCTTAGTATAAGTCTCATTATTCTAGCTAGCTATGCAACATATTTAGGCATGTAAGACTCATTTACTTCCATACCATGTAATGTCACATCAAGACTTAAGTGTTAACTTAATTCAAGTACTTTGGTTAGTCAAACACACAAAGGTTTTATTACCATGATGTGACAACTTATATTTTAAGTACATATGAGAATGATGTGTTTATATATATTTAAAATGTGAAGAGTAAAATGTAGCAAAACAAAGATTATGCAAGACTTGAAACTAAAATTGTATTTTACCAAAAACTAAAGTTTATACTTTGTCGTTAACAAAACTTAGCAAAGATCGTAAAATATAAATAACGTTTTTAAGCGATATTTGTATTAACAAAACTCTCAAGCCAACCATGAATAGTGGTGGGTCGACCACCACCACCAGCACCTCCAGAAGAGCCCGCTCCATTACGGACGTCGTTGATGATCAGGGTAATCATCTCGTTGGCGTTAAGGCCCGGTAACATGTTAGCTATAGCAGCAGCAACCATAGCTTCCAATTTAGGGATCTCAATATCATCATCAGGGTTTCCATTGGGCTGTCCATTACGGACAGTGTTAACCATCTGAACAATTAACAAAACAATTAGTAAGGTTAAATAAAGATGAAATACGGAAGGAAAAGTAAGCAGAAGGAATTTAAGGCTCTACAGGTGAAACCTAGGCTCTGATACCATAATTGTAACACCCCAACCCGACAAGGGTAGAAGCATCACATTATATCAGAGACATACATAAACAAATACAAGCGGAAGTCTTAAAAAAAATATTGAAAGGAAACAAGTCGACACGACTTGAACATTACATCAATTCCAAAAGAAATCCAAAATGAAAGGAAACATCATACTAAGTCTTAAACAATATGAAATAATGTATCAAAGTCTAAGATGACTAGGGAAACACTTTATAATAAGCTCTACTCTCAATCCCATAAACTATCCCCAACTCCTAGCTTAATAACCTACCGCGGAGATAAAATGTGGCTGAGCTTAAAAAGCCCAGTGAACAGATATATACAACGAAGTAATAATAATGAAACTGAAATAGTATATGGTGCAATGGGGAAAATCATAAGGTATAAACAGAATGAAATACTAATGTGTAAGTATAGGATAGTAATCCTCCCGAGCCTAGACAGATCATATCATAATATAAGTAGCCATATCTTCATAATCATATAGAGGGGAGACCTCTCAGAAAATCAGACAATGAGGGGTGACCTCAGTAATGGAGTGATCAGCTCCCATAAATGTGAAAGGAGTGTATGGCACACAAGCTCCAGTCACCAGACATATATCATAATTATAATAGTTAAATCCACTAAACAGAACAGATCTAGGATGCATCCATACCCCCTGCAGACAAATCATAATCATAGTTGCTATAACAGATAACAGATAAGGGACGGTGTGGGTTACTCAACCACACTAGAGTCATGTCATTGGTGCATCAATGACACAGCCATGTTACCATCATGGCTAGGGAAACAGATTTTGGCTCGGGTATCAAACTGGGAATCATATAACATATCATTCATCATAGTGTCATATCAAAAGGTTCATATCATATGGTTCATATTAGAGGTTCATATCAGATGTTTCAGAAATCATAGTAAAGGTTCATGTCAAAGATCATAGCAAAGGTTCAAAATGAAGGGGATCATAGCAATGGCATCATGTCAGAAACTAACGGATCAAAGTGTAAAAGAAATCATGAGAAACCTTAAAAGAAGTATCAGAATATCTGTACCTTATTCAACAGCAAAAGAAAACAAAGATAGATGGATCACAAGACACAGGAACACTCTCGCTTCACGAAACCTATACAATTAAATTACAAGTATGACTTTAAGTCCGTTAGAATTAGGTTACACCTTTTTAGAATACTTTTCATACTTAGTAACTTTCTATATTTAGTCAGTTTCAAATTTTAGTAAGTTTTTCGAAGTAGTAAGTTTAGCAAAATATATTTGTAATTAACATTTAAATAGAATTATGTGCTCAAATGATTATTATATAGGATTAGGGTTTAAATATGACAATTTTAATAGTTTAGGGTCTAAAGTATCATTATTATAAGAGTTTTGCTGAACAATGCCCAATGGGCATTGATTAAGGCATAATAAATAATCTGTTTTTTCTATATTTAAAGTAGTTATTCATTTAATGCACAATAAATGAACATAAAAATTAACTTAAATATATGTCATTTTTAGTTAATAAAGTCCAAATTTCCTTTTATATTTATATTAATTGTGTCTTAAACATTGCCCAGTTAATTTTTATGTTTAAGACACAATTAATATAAATATAAAAGGAAATTTGGACTTTATTAACTAAAAATGACATATATTTAAGTTAATTTTTATGTTCAATTATTATGCATTAAATGAATTTTTACTTTAAATATAGAAAAAACAGATTATTTATTATGCCTTGGGCATTGTTTAGCAAAACACTTGTTTGTTTACTTTTTATAACCTGCGACCAGAAATCTTATACATGTGACACACATCTTTTAAATATGCGACGAGACCCTTTTCATGTGACCAGGTTTTTAAGGACGAAACACAACAATTTACATCAGCTCGTTAAACCCAATCAATCTTATCAAAACATTATATGATATACCCTTAAGTTCATTCGACATATCAGCAGCTTCGCACCTTATTATAGTTTTAAAAGAAACGTTTTCAATATCAGGTTAACATACAAATATATAGCTCTCGTTATTATGTTACTTCGAGCCAAAAGAAAGAAAAAGAAACCTGGGTCCCCTTTATCAAAATTCATTCGACTCTTTTTGTATTACTAGCAAGGTTCTCGCGCGTTGCAGCTGCGGGTACCCTGAAATAAAATTTTCCAGTGAATCATGCATTTTAGTTTATTATGTACCTTTTGACAATAAATTTACGGATATCAAAATTTTCGTTTAGCTCGTGTCCGTTCGGGCTCGAGCCCGTTGGCTCGTGTCCGTTCAGGCTCGAGCCCGTTCGGGCTCAAGCCCATTTGGCCCGTTGCTCGTTCGGGTTTGCATATTTGTATAATATGCTTTGTTATTTGTATTAGTTACATTTAATGCGGGAATTGTGTTTAAGTTGGTTGTACAATATGCTTGATAATTTGTATTTTTTATGTAAGGGGTGTTTTAATAAGTGCATTAATTGTATTTATTGACCAGTTAATTAATTGTATTTAATGTACATAATGTTTTATTTATTGTATTTTATGTTAGTATTAACTAGTTATAATACCCGTGCACGCACGGGGTTTTTTTCAGAAAAATTTAATTATATAGTATTAATGTTTAAAAACAGAAAATCTTATGTATATTTTAAAAAGTTAGAGCATCAACATGTGCGAAAGTAAGAAAAATAGTTAGCAGAAATTGTAAATATAACCGTGGCATTTACCTTGTATTAGATTCTTGAACGTGTCTCCTTATAATGTTATCGGGCCGAAGGTTATTTGATCACATGGGTTTACACATAAATAAAATTTATTTAAAAATTTTTGTTTACTATATGGATATATAAGAATTTACCCGTGAAAATTATGATATAAGTACAACTAATAAGTATGCATGAGTTTTTCATTATGTATTAATATCAATTAAGTTTTTATAAAAATTTTATTGGATGAAAGATTTAACTTTGTTTAGCTGACATAGATGTTAATGTTGAGATCGATGTTATTGTTTAACTTTAACTATTGATATCATGTTTTACAAAATGTGTGAGTTTAGTAGCAAATAATGAGTGTTGATGGAGTTAAAATATACTTCGTAAAGTTTTAAAAATGTTTTTTCTGATATCCGTATATAAACTTTAAATAATAATTACATTAGTCGTTATAAGTACAATCGCGTATATTTATTTTCATATCATAGTAACTCGTACTTACCATTTGATATTTATATTACCGTTAATAACATGAGTTCTTATTTATATTACCGTTAAGAACTTTGTTTACAATTCAAATTTATAACATGAGTTCTTATTTATATTTTAACGTACATATTAAAAAGATATTTATTAGATGAAAGTTTAAAACTAATATTTATTTTAAAAGTATTTAACGTATATTAAAACTAATTCGTACATTTATAAAATTTTGTAAGTTTAATAGATGGAAGTCTCAAACCAATACTAATACTCATGTAATTGTAAACAAAGTTCATATTATAAAGTGTAGGGGGTATAAAGTATGAGGGGTTATTTGTGTTTTTTCTAAAGTTATTAAAAAACATGAAAACTTGTAATTTTACACTTAGCTCTACATAATTTATTTAAAATTCAATCACTAAAGTTTTATTAATTACTTCCTTTTTTCTTAAGTTTTTATTTTCATAAATTTGACACATATATTTTTATGCGTTTTTTTTCCTTAATCAAATTCTCCACCAAATTTATTAAAGTTTGACCAAATCAATTCAATTTTGACTTTTTATTGGCCAATCATATTGCTCGATTTCGCCTACGTGTCAAAATCGAGGATTCCTATTGGTCCAATTTTTTTTCCACTAAGATTGTTTTGTCAAAAAAACTCCGAAATGATGTAATTCTTTTATTATATAAAAGATTGTATGTTAGAATTAAATATGAGAGGAATTTCTATAAGTAGTATGATATTAAATGTCTAATTGTGTTGAATTACTTGTACTTTTAGCATCAAGATGTGTAAGGCTTAATTTTAAGTATTCTAAATTTCTAATAATAGTAGGCCTTTGTGCATTATAAGACATTGTATTATTATTTACGTGGGACTAAAATCAAGTTTGTAACAAGATAAGACAAATCGAGACCCTACTTGTTTATTTCGAAATTTACAACATTTCGCATGGCCTTTTTTTTTCCTTTTAATAAAACCAGTTCGCAAATAAAAATCCGATTCACATATAAACATACAAGCTGATTATAACATGATATTAGCTATGTTTTTAGATCGAATATGCTTAGGTTTAGTCTCCCTATATCACACGTTAACATCCACATTATATGGTTAGATTATAAGAGCCTTTCATTCGTTATTTCATGTAACTAGTTCTATGATTTCATGTGTGATTGAAACGTATGCATATATCTCTCTTTTAGCCGATTCTTTTATTTATCAAAACATGAAAAATAGAGATCAAATGAGAAGGAAAATAACAAGGATTCGATACTATACTCTGGTGATGATTCGGTGTGAAAGGAAACGAGCACAAGGACTCCAAACTAATAACGAACCGAAGTAACTCAATACCCTATGCAAACCAAGCACCCCTCGATTCAAAACACCACCCCTTGACACCTCTTGTACGTGAGAAAGAAGAAAGAAACCAAGCAGCCGCTCCTTTTTGTGCTAGGGTTTTTATGTGTGAAATAATTTGGTGAGATGATCCGTATAATTTTGTGAGGTGATAAGAGTTAGGAGCGTGTTATATTGGAGGAAAGAATCAATTAAAACCGAAATTCCTGGGATTGCATATTTATTAGGCGTTACAAGGTAATTAAATGCCTTTATAGTTAAGATTGACTCTCGGTGAAAAATGCCATGTTAACTTTTAGAAATTAGAGGTCATGCTGAAAAATGTCATATTAACCTTGGTCAAAGATGGCCTATAAATGTCATGTTGAAAAATGTCATGTTAACCTTGGGCCTTGGGGATCTTTGGCTCAAATTGAAAAAATCTGGATTTATCTTTATCTTTACTACATATAATGGAGAAATGGTCAAAGTGGAAAAGTGGAAAACTGAATTTTAAGTCAATCCCCATAATGCCCTTGTATTTAGATATGGAAACTGCGTGTGAAATATGTACCTGGAAAGGAAAGTATTAAAATTATTTAAAGAGTATATTGAATTAAAGAAACTATTAGCTGTAATCGGCTGGGATGTAAAATGAAGAAAACAATTCATAAACAATTGTCTCTTTAAACACATGAACAAGCTAACAGTGTTATCTCATTCACAACTAACAACACACACACACAAAACACTCATCTCTTCCACCACCATACAAACACCCCCACTACCTGACACTACCACCAACAACCGCACAACCACAGCAGTAAAACCACCATGCATTGAAACACACACCTCCACCGAAGTCTCCACCACCATACATTCACGACCACCAAGAGAAATCACCAAGACCATCGACCATCAAAAGTATTTTTGAAGTTTTGAGGTATTTTTTGAGCTTTTAATAGATCCATGTATATTTAACAAGTTTTGAAGGTTTTCTTTAATAGATCTATAGTTTTATTTATAGATCTGAGTATTTATAGTATTTTTGATTTTTCTTTACAGCAGCCGTGACAATAGTTGCGCCGCTGTCTTGCCAGAAATNATTTTTGAAGTTTTGAGGTATTTTTTGAGCTTTTAATAGATCCATGTATATTTAACAAGTTTTGAAGGTTTTCTTTAATAGATCTATAGTTTTATTTATAGATCTGAGTATTTATAGTATTTTTGATTTTTCTTTACAGCAGCCGTGACAATAGTTGCGCCGCTGTCTTGCCAGAAATACCCGTCGCCGCCGAGCTTACCACCACGAGCAGATTACCATAAGCTATTATTGATGTTTTCTTCAACTTATTTAATAGTTTTTTTTTTTTTTTTTTTTTGGGTGCAGATCTTATAGTAGCCGAAGTTATTTCACCGCCGTTGATCTTGCTGGGATATTCCTTGGCTGCCGCTGCCGCCGCTCTACCTTCATCGGGAATCATGACTGTCGCCGGAAAAATGGTTCTTTTTTAAAGTTTGCTATGCAAGTTTATGTTAAAGTTTATTTTTTATTTATTGTGTAGATCTAATTTTTGCCTTTTGGAGAGTGAATTGTATTTATTTGGTAAATTTTGTTTTGCTAGATTGTACGTAAATGCATTGTGCAAGTTCTTGGCTACTTGGGTTATATAAAGTATTTGTTGGTAATTTTTTTTTAATAGGTTGTATGTAAATTCGATTTTTTTAGTTCTTGGCTAAGTGTGTTTGTCATCATCTATTACTCTTTGTTAAAGGCTAATTATCATATGTGATGCAGAATTTTTTGGAACATGCTTAATTTGTTTTTGTTTTAATAAGTGTATTATAATAATTATTATTTTTTCCGGTTTTTGTGTTACACACTATTATTCGTAGATGGATTTTTTGTGTGTTAGAAAAAGGTTTTTATTTTAGTTTTGTGGTTAGTTGGTATGAACACACATAAAAGAAGAAAGTCAAAATCTCGAGAGACTCATTTGTTCTTGAAACAAAAATAATTAAATTTTTTAATATTGTAGATATCTCTTAATACTAAAAAGTTAATTAATCTAACTCTAATTTAGTATTATTAAATAATGTTTTATCATATGAATACTGATAGCGTTTAATAAATGAAAATATGAGACAGATGTGACCTTTAACTTTAGTAATTACAAGTTCCTTATGTATCAAACATCTATAGTAGTCCAGTCGAAGAATAATGATGGAAACATAGCAGAATGTGGTAGCATTCCAGAGTAGAGAATCAGAAAACGTTAAGTTTTGGCATGCTTATATGAAATTTTAGGTCAAGATACACAGGCTTCTACTTGAGTCAACGTTTCGTACACACAATAAAGTAGAGGCGGATCTGTTCTTCGTACCATCCTGTGCTCGGATGATGGGTGGGCTAAATGATAAAGAGATGAACCAGGCTTATCTGAAGGTATAGTGTCTGTGGTCTTGTATTTATATAGAGATTTATAGTCGCGCTGTTCAGCTTTGTCTGTCTGGGTGAATGTAAAGTCACCCCACTATCTCTAGCGTTAAGTAATTCATTATCTGATAATATTCATCGATTACAATATTGAAAATAGACATCTAAACATCCTGATAATAGATAAGAAAACTTACACTTCCATTAAGAAATAGTTTATATGATTCTTACTACAGCAATATGACTTTTACTTCGTTTGGTTTAGTTTTATTTAACATCCCACAGAGCTTTTATCATTTCAAACAATCAAAAATAAGTAAAATAGATAAAGTTTTTCATTCAATTAAAAATCGTGGGCCCATAGATATTTTCCCTCTCACAAAAAGCTCAACATGATGGGTCATGTTAATCCACAACTTGAGAGGATCTCAATCCCAGCTCTGCATTTACTGGGATACTGTGGGAACTCCAGAGGAAAACAAGGACGTTTCATCACTCGCCCG
>LBNU01031430.1:9862-20060 GCA_014162995.1 Artemisia annua | reverse complement strand
AAAGATCACAAAGCATGAAGGAACAAAGAACGATGAACGTTGAACAATGACTTATCTAATGTTTTCTAAAGACGTCAAGAGCAAAGAATGTTAAAGTTTAAAGACAAAGATGAAGACGTCATGCAACCTTCAATGACCAACACTTAGGGGGAGATTGTTAGCTTTGTATTTTTATAATATGAAGTGTCGGTCATTAAAGTCTAGAATCATGTAATAGGTTGCGTTAGAAAACGTTTCAAGAGTTATAAGTCCATTAGTTCAAATAGAAAGAAGTCGAAGGGCCAAATATGTATAAGTTGTAAGGTCAAGACTTCATAGCTATATAATGCTATGTAAGCCTCATTTGTGAGGTGAGGTTCATCATTTGAATAACACATATAGTTCATATCCTTACATGATGTTCTCCACTCTCTCTCTCTCTACTCTCTCCCTAGAATAAGCTTGAATTAGTTGTGAAATAAGTTGTATCCAAGGTCCTACAGGTTGGTTCCCTAAAACATTTCTAAATCTACTGGGACCATTATCGTGTGACTGTTGTCCCTTCAATTTAACACTACCACTAGTTTCACCACATTCTGCTTGTTCCTCATTGTATACTTGCCGTCTTAGGTCTTATAGAGTTTCAGCTGGCAATTGCATTTTTGCTTCTGCATTTGGCCCATATCTCTCATAAATCTCAGGAAAAATTACCTCTCTTGCTACCTTAATTGATCATTTCTTATCATCATTCTTCTGCTCAAAGTTCAGTCTTTTACCAGTCGACATATTCTGTTGCAAATGAAGCAACTATGGTTAAGAAAGTGATTAAGACTAGGGGGAAAATTGTATCAGGTAAGGAATGAGATGTGTTGATCAGGTATGAGATGTATACAACCCCATGGCAACTCTTAAATATCACAACCCAAATGAGAAAGAATAGTCACATGCAAACAGTCCTCCACATGGCATCTCAGTTTTTAGTTCAAGTCTGACCACAAACTCAGTCATATGCAATGAGGATTGATATTTTGAAAAACAACCCTCAATGACGTTATATTCCTGACCCATGCATATCCTCAAAAAATCTTAGTGTTTTCTAACGAGCCAAACTAGAAACACCCATATGGTCTAGTTTATAATAAGTTACTAAATCCGCTTTATGAAACACAGTAATCGTTTTTTTTTACTTCCAGAAGCATCAATCTCTTTACAGTAAATTAATTAAAACGTCATATACAACAATTAGACCATAATACCATTCCATGAACAACACAACAAATAAACAGAATACACAAATTATTACAACTTTAAATACGGCATCCCGTTTTGCAGTAACCGTTATGAAATTTGCTACTTACATAACCAACTAACTATTTTCATTCATTTTTACCGCGTTGCCTTCCTCCTCACGAACACCGCTCCTAGCTTGAGCCAATAAATCTTTCATGATTTCAAGCATGGATTTTTGCCTATTATAGGATTTCCTTAATGCTTCCAGAGAATCCACCGCAACTCCACGATCGCCTAACGCTTCCATGTCTACCATCATAATCTGATGTTTGTTCATTATGCGCCTCAAATGCTGGCAGCACACAAATAACAGGTTAGCAAATGCAGAGTCTTCCATTGCCTGCTGAACAAACCACACGCGCATTCTGTCATGCAAATTAGAACTCCCCGCAAGATTCATAAGCTCATCAAGGATCTGGAACTGAGCCATTGGAAAAAAAACAAGTTTCGTTTAAAGGAGATATAACCAGCATATAACAAATAAGCAGGGAATAAATAGGCAAAAAACTCTGCAGTTATGAGAAGTTAAAGAAAACTGTTTATATGCAGTTAGGAGCAGTTAGTGTTTAGTTTCACTATAACATGTAATTTTACAGATGTTTATAAGCAGTTATGAGCGGTTGTAGATAACTTGTTTGTAAGTCGTTATGAGCAGTTATAGATATTTTTGTCTATATATTTCGAGTTCCAGATTCTTTATTTTCATTACTTTGTTTTATATTTTATATTTTATCTTATATAATCAAAACACCATATCTTACACATGTGTGCAAAACCGTTTCTAAATGAACTGGAAGAAATGTGTGAGTCTGATAAGCTCCACACATGTTTTAAATTCCTTTTCAGTCAAGAAATTCCTCTCAATGAAGCAATGATTATGTGGTTGGGTGAGCAACGTGATAAGTTGCATAAAAATGTTGAAAATCGCACTGAGAGAATGCGTGAGGTTTTAGATCTAAACTTTGATGAAGAAGAAGCTGCTGATGATGCCTATGAGTCCCTGCGTGAGGTTCAAGTAATGGAGCGTCGTTTGCTGGAGTCCTTTAAGGCCATTCTAAAAGATGTTCGTGCTATTATATCAAAGAAGGAGCATGCCATTGCCATCTTGGATGAGTATGATTAGGTTGTAATAACGTTGTAATATTAATGAATCAGATGTATGTTTGAATAAAGATGGTGGTTTAGGGGCTTTTGTTTGTTAATGTTTTCAATAAATGTAATAACGTTGTATGTTTGAATCAGATGAATGTTTGAATGTCACAATGTTGTTGGTTTCTGTTTAATTTTTTATTTTTTTTGGTTGCAAAATTTCATTATCTCGCACACACAATCATGTTAAGAAGTTACATACGGGAGTTAATCCCATAGTTGGACATATTTTTACCTTCCCTTTTATTGAATCTTGGTGTGTTCACGTTAACTTGTAAAAATATCATCGTATACTTGTTCCTCAAATAGTCAAAAAACTTTATTTTATGAAATACTTTTCAGGACAGGTATTTGTAAAAAAGCATTTGATGATACAAATAGTATAACGAATGGCCAAAAAAAACATGTTGACCATGTAGAGTCAATTTAGTGTTGCAACTCATGGAAAGTCTCTAAATGGTTTAAAACCACTAACAATATAAAATAAGCAGTACAATAACCAGTTTTAATACAAATAAGATATGCACTTTTTAAAAATGAGATTAGGGAGAGCAGCATAACCAAACACGAGCAATATTAAAGAAAACATGATTCATATTAAAATAAAAATCCATTCATTTAGGGTATGCAAGGAGAGTACCACCTTACATCCATACATGCAACAAAAAAAACTGAAAAACATTAAACAAAAATGAGATCCAGCCGGAGAGATCCAAGATCATGACCCATGATAGGAGACTCTAGAATGGCAACCATCCCTTGAGCTTCTCAGCAAACATATCCTTCTCACGCATGCTCAGCTCAGTCTCCTTCATAGAAATCATCAGAGCCATCAGCCTCAGCATATCCTTATGCTGACGCTGCCTAAGGAACTTGGCAGTCTCCNACCTTACATCCATACATGCAACAAAAAAAACTGAAAAACATTAAACAAAAATGAGATCCAGCCGGAGAGATCCAAGATCATGACCCATGATAGGAGACTCTAGAATGGCAACCATCCCTTGAGCTTCTCAGCAAACATATCCTTCTCACGCATGCTCAGCTCAGTCTCCTTCATAGAAATCATCAGAGCCATCAGCCTCAGCATATCCTTATGCTGACGCTGCCTAAGGAACTTGGCAGTCTCCACAGCCTCGACCAGACCCTTCAGGACATCCACCTCCTTCAGAAAAGCTTGGGCTTCTTTGATGGACTCAGACAACTTCATGCAGACCTTGGTGATTTCACTCTCCAGCTGCTTGTCATTAGTAGAAGACCTTTCTAGATACAAATCAAGCTGGCGTTCCAATGAGGTGGAACCACAAGCATGAGCTAGTTCAGCAAAAAGTGGTAGTGGAGCCATTGTTGTTTAGTAGATGTGTATGTTTCTGTGTCTGTGTCTTTGTGTTAGGAGGGGCGCGTATATATAGAGGACCGTGTGGTGTGGGAAATGGAATGGATACATTTTGGTACATTCACCGCCGGTTGGGAATCCCATGAAAGACTGTTGAGTGACTAACGTTTAACAATGGTCAATGCATTTAATGTAAATGCAAAAAATATGTGTTACACGTTATACAATTATTAGAACGAGTAAAAATTTAACAAGTAAAACAATTAAAGCAAGAACATAATAACTAGACATAATTGCATTAAAAACATTAAGATTGATCCATTCTAGACATGATAGAAGTTCATAAGACCAAAATACACGATCAACACGACTACTTAAAAACATACCCCACAAACCAAAACAACACTTGACTTACATAGCGTTTGTAACAAATATTCCACCACAAAAGACGATTTACCTTCAAAAGATGATTCTTACAAAAAGACCCAAACATTAACAATGTTGCTTATTTAAACGTCATGAGTTTGTTGATAATCCTTGACTTTTCAGTGGCACGGTGCAAACATGCTTGGTGCCTTTTATTCAATAAGGCAATTTCATCCAAATCCTCCTGTTGTGCTAACTTAAGACAGTTCAAGGCTTCATTAATGGTTTGATAGGATCCAAATTTTTCAAGCTCCAATAAAATAGCATGCCTGTGCTCAACACGCACCTCTATTTCCCCAATCATCCTGTCATAATCTTTCTCGTCACCCCTTTTGGCCTCTCTCTCCCTAACAAACAGAGCAAGTAGTACTTTATCAAAACACCTAGATCCAATCTGTTGTGAGATTTGATCATAAATTGGTATGTTAGACGCCATGATGTGGGAGACTATTGAACAAAGTATATTAAGTAAGTTTTTAAAGAAGTGTATAGGAGAAGAGTAGTAAATGAAGCACTCTTAAATGACCAAAATAGATTATTTAATGTTGACAAACCAAACTGGAACAGTGTTTAGTTAAGTTACAACTCCCATTCGCTAAAGTGAAAATTCAAAGTTGCCCAAAACACATATGGTTGCCCAAAACAAAGGACACGTGTGATTATAAGAATATTTCCAAAACATTGTTGCCCATCCTACAAGACACGTGGTTTGATGGTAGCAAGTTGACGTTAACAGCCTTTTTAATTTTTATAATGTTTTTTTCATTTTATGAGCAAGTTGATCAAAAGTACAAGAATAATAGGCAACTTAGGAAAAATGGGCAACTTCGGAAAATGGGCAACCTCGGAAAAATGGGCAACTTTTTAATATCCTTATCATAATACCATTATTTAACTACTCTTTAATTGTTGTCGAGTAAAAATCTCAAAATGATTTTAACTATTTATATATAATGCAATTTTTCACATAAACTTTTTGCTAAATGGCGTGATAAATTAAGAAAAAGGTTTTAGGTTGTATAAGCGTCGCATAATGTAATGGCTCGCATAATTTTTAGTTACATTTGAAACGCTAACTAAAGTCTATGTTGTAGGCGGAAAAAATTTATTTGTCATTGCAACATGTATTTTAAAAAACTTGTTCATAATTCTGCATGGGGAAGCAAACCAACTATGTGAATTAATTCGACATTTAAGTTTTGCAATGATAGCACCCTTTTTAGATGTATTATATAGGTTGCATTTTCCCATATATTGCTAAGTCCTAACAACTCCTCCAAAGCAAAACTCCAATTTTATTTAACCCATCAATCAAGGCAATGGCTGCTGCCACACCTCTTATAAACGAATTGAAAGAAGCTTCTGGATCAGATAAACTAAACAAATGCTTCAAGTTTTTATTCATTCAAGATCACACCGAAGAGGAAGCTTTCATTAGATGGCTCGGGGAGAAATGCAATGAGGTACAAAGGAAAATTGATATAGGTGATCAGAGAATGGCAGAGGTTTTGTCACTGAATGATGAACAAAAAGAAGCTGTTGGAGTTACGTATGAGTGTTTGCGCCAGAAACAAGTGAGGAACCGAAGGAGGTTAGAGGTGTTGAGGGGTATTTTGTTTGAGATCCGTGAAAGTCTGACTGAGAATGAGCGTCATATGACCATTATGGACTTTTATGATGATTAGGTTATGCTTTGGTGTGTTCTTTTGCAGGGTAACATCTTTTGTTGGGTTCTTAGGTAGGTATGGTGTTGTGGGCTTTTGAAGGGAATGTATGGTCTATCATGTTTATATGATGATGAAGATGATGATGTATTTGATGTTCTGTTGGTTGCCATTTGCTTGTTTTCTATTTTTAGGTTAAGTGGTTGTCTTNTGAGAATGAGCGTCATATGACCATTATGGACTTTTATGATGATTAGGTTATGCTTTGGTGTGTTCTTTTGCAGGGTAACATCTTTTGTTGGGTTCTTAGGTAGGTATGGTGTTGTGGGCTTTTGAAGGGAATGTATGGTCTATCATGTTTATATGATGATGAAGATGATGATGTATTTGATGTTCTGTTGGTTGCCATTTGCTTGTTTTCTATTTTTAGGTTAAGTGGTTGTCTTTTTGGTTTAGCTTGAGTGTGTGTCTTTGTGTTTATGCAGTATTATCTAAGATGCTGTTTGTTGGTTAGGATGATGATCGAAATGATGTAACAACCAGTTGTTTTTTACATGTAGTAATGAAAATTGATCTGTTGTATTTACAATTTTGGTTTGTTTTAGTTTGTTGTTTCATGTGCACATTTAGCAATTGGTGTTCTTGGCTAAAATAATCAGTTTGACTTTAGAAAGTCAATATGCAAATGGTAAAGGCCATGGTAGTTTTCATATGAAATGTAATCTGCAAATGAATACTCTAAGCAATCAAACACGAGTGAATCATATTATGTAAATCATGACTTGCAAACTCAAAACATTGAAAAACAATAAGCATTAACTAGTTAAAAAATAATTAAAAACAAGGATTCAAACACCAAAAACATTCGAACCAGAGCTCTCTTCCATGCTTTCTTCCCTTAGCATCCTTTCCCTCGTTTCCCTCATTTTCTTCCTTTCTTTGAGTTGTTGAAAGGTAATTTCAAGATAAGTAATCCTTTTTTCCAAATTTAACTCATCCATCAAATTACGCGGCTCCTCCACCACAGTATGGTTCTGCTCCTCCACCTTTTGTGGTTGATCCACAATATTTGGCTGCGCAACCACCTTGTCCTCCTCCTCATCTACATCTTGTTCCTCAGTCAATCCAAATACCTCATCCCAGTAAAAGTCCTGTCTGTGCACCCAGCTCAGTATTTGTGTCCTCATCCAGGGGTTAACTTGACTATAAGAACCATATTCTGATACGGGTGCATACCCGAACTCTTTAAAGACTACGTTAAACACCAATGGGTTGTTTAAGACGAAGGCGTATTCTTCAGCATCATTTGTAAGCTGTCCATTTGCTGCTATTGTTGTTTGTGTTAATTTAAAGGTTAATTATGTGTGTGTGTTGTTAGCGTATGCAAGTGATGTATTAAATAGGGTGGAGATGTGGTTGAATTGCTCCCAATAGGATAGGCGGGAAAAGGGGAAAAAGGGACCGCCAAAACCAAGCAAACCCTAGCCATTCATGTGGGTTAATGTTCCTAGCCGTGTACACCAACCAACAAACCATAACCTTTTCTTGATTCAAATATCTTATATATACATTATAAAAATAACAGAAAACAAAAGTAACAAAGAACAAAAAAGAAGCACAAAATAAAGAAAGCAACAAACATTAATATTAATAGCCATGATACATTCACAAACAAATGTAAGTACTAAGTACATACACATAAGTAAAGATAACTACAAACTTAATATCAAGTCATACAATATGAGTGGCAAAATATAACCCCAAAAGACATGCATCCTGATCATACATTAATCTTCATCGGAGGAGGCTTGTTCATGAACCTCCATAAGCTTAGCTTGGCCTTCCATCTTACGAATTCCATCAATGATGTCATCGATTAGAGCAGTCAACAAATTAATCCTGTTACGGTCCCTTTTCTGTGTTTCAACCATACAACCAATAATAGCACGAGTTTTTTTCTTCAATTGACCCATAGGTTCACTCACACTGATTAGATCCTGACTTGCCTCAACTTTCTTTCGGAGTTCATTACGCTCCTCCACATATCGAATCAAACAACCTTTATCTTGAGTGATTCGATTGTTCACAAAGATCTTGAATTCCGTTGCCATATTATAGGACCAAGATACCTCTTCGATTTCATTGACATTGTGGGAAGAAGAAGAAGCCATGGTTGAAGAATGACGTTGTAGGGTGTATGATATGATAAGTTATGTTACAAAAATTGATTTATGAGTTGTGTGTTACCTATCATATAAATATAGTTATGTTAGGATTACTTTTGGTCAAACTGCCATTGGATGTGAAAGGATGGGTAATTATTGTCTGTTGATGCATGGGGAAGGGAAGTTAATGATGATTAACTGTTCATTCGTGAGGCTCGAGGGTGGCAATCAAATCAACTGCCCTTAGTAGTCACGTATAAACAAAGAATAACAATCATAACTAAAGACAAAATACTCATTAAACAGACACACACAATTAATATTTGTTCATGTATGTGGAAGTGAAATGAACAATGAGTAAATATTAATTTGTGTGGATCAAGGGTTGTATTTAAAGCAAGTGTGCTTATAAGTGACATACAAACACGAAAAATGAATCACTAACAAACCATAATCTCAAACTAAAGACACACATATACACTAAAAAAAATGTTTTGAATAACATATACAAATATGACAACATCTATGCCATTTTTCAAGGAGTTAGCTGCTGCTGCTGAGTCAACCATGGCATACTGATGATGTGTTTTTTTTTTTTTTTTTTTTTTTTTTTTTTTTTTGTTGTCTTTGTGAAGATGTGTTTTGGGTTAAAGGCTTGGTGGGAACACTAACGCAATCGCTGTTGTTGACACAACGTATGCTGTTCTGAAACATAGCCTAAAGAGATTCAAACGAAACGTTGGAAACATTGGAAGTTTTATGTCATAGAAATTATCAAGAATTCGACATTCTGGGAACTTTTCAGTTAAGGATCTTTCAGCTAATGCAAATATTGGCTGGCTGAATAGCTTTTGGTGAAATAAACAAGGGTTGTGTTAGTAACTGCTAGAAAAACAGGTTAAGGTCATACATTTGACCTTAAAAGTCAAAGAGTAAATTGTTTGTATAAAGAAATGAAGGTTTACTTGATATCCTCCTATAAGATGAATGATAATGCACACATTAGCAAAGTCGACAATCCAATAAGGCTCGTAAAATCCGAATCCGGTTAAGAGGTTTCCTGGTGCATTGTTCCCAAATGCAGCATACCCGAAACATCCACATCCAAGGTAGAAAATACTCGTCACTGTAACTGCAATTGCCGAAGCCTAAGATATAGTCTAAACAAACAAATAAAAACCTGTTAGCATTGTATTTTTTATTATGAAGTGTCGGTCATTATATTATTGAATCGTGTAATAGGTTGCGTTAGAAAGGGTTTTAAGAAGTTATATATTAAATATTCAATAAGCTAGAAGTTCAAGGACTAAACTTGTATAAGCCTTGAAACTACTATGCCTAGAACTATATAAGGCATAGGATACCTCATTTGTATGTGAGTTTTTCATCATTTGGAATACACACACATTGTTCTTATACTATTATGATGATCCTCGACACTCTCTCTCTCTACTCTCTATTTCTCTATCTAGAATAAGCTAATAAGTTGTGAAATAAGTTGTTATACACGGTCCAACAAGTGGTATCATTCGCCAAGGGAAAGATTTAGGTTGTTATAGATTAGTTTTGGGTAGTTTTTGGGTCGTTTGGTTCGTAGTTTATTAACTTGGTTCGTTGGGTTTCATTGTGACGTGAAGGTTTTAGGTGTCTGTAAGGGTTTTGAATTCGTTTAGGTTCATTTACAACTCGTTAAGTTCTAAAAAAATTGATCAGTACGTCTTATTTGGTTTTTAGCGAGTTTGAGAACTAGGGTTTTGCGAGTATGGTCATTGGTTAACTGTTTTTGCGAGTATCAAGAAGTTTTTTTGCGAGTTTGAGTCGTTTTTTGCGAGTATAGTTCTTTTAGTTTGCGAGTATGGAGTATATGGCGAGTATGCCTTGATTGTCCTTATCCATTTGCGAGTAAGGATTATATTCTTGCGAGTACCAAAACGTTACTTTGCTTGTTTTTCATATTTCTTTGCGAGTATCAAAACAGTTTTGTGAGTATCAAAAATTGCGAGTAAGCTGTTTTGTATTTTGCGACTATGTGTGCTTGAAAATTGCGAGTAAGGAAACTTGTGATTTTGCGAGTAAGAAAGCTTGATAGCGAGTAAGGAAACTTCATTGATTAGCGAATAACAAACCTTCAATCCAGCGAGTATCAACCAAGTTCTTGCGAGTAAGATCTTAGTGAGTTTGAAAAAAAA